>PVKU01005444.1:0-123463 GCA_004027475.1 Anoura caudifer
GTTTTCCCTAATTTAATTCCAATTTTTAATCTCTCATCCTAATATAGCTTCTCCCTTACCTGGCAAAATTCTGGTCCCTGGCTTGGAAAGAGAAGTAACAAAGGACGGTCCTGATCTGTCCTTTTATTCCCCTTGTACCACTTCTTTTTCTGTACTCAATATTAAATTTCCTAATTTTGATGGTTGTATTGTAGTCCTGTAAGTGAATGTCCTTGTTAATAAAAATGAACACTGAATAAACAATAAGGGGTAAAAGACATCATGCCTGCATCTTACTCTCAAATAGTTTGGTAAGTGAAATTATACATACAAAAAAAGAGAAAGGAAGAGGGAGAATAATAAAGCAAAAAAAAAAAAAAAATCAAACAAAAATAATAAAGTAAATGCAGCAAATTGTTAGCAATTTGTTTTCTGTGAAAGGATCACAGTTGTTCTTTATGCTAACCTGCAAATTTGGGGTAAGTTTAAATTATTTCCAACTAAAAAACTTCAAAAACCGTTTACAATTATGCCACCCATGCCTGAGTCTCTTCTGCAGTGCCTGCTTGGTCTGCTGGAAACTCACACGGGGGTGCAGCCGGTTGCCACAGTTACCCCCATGTCACTCTGCCATCGGAGTTGCCTTTGACTTTGCCAGTCAACAGCCATTTCACTGTACTTATGCCCCATAATCACCAGAGGGCACATATCAAACCTTCACAGGCAAGGCCTAGAAGTCTTTGCAGCCCACCAAGCAGTCATCTGGAGATTCCAAGGCCAGTCTCCCCTTTCCATAAGCCCTGTCTCTCCAGTGAGGTTAGAGAGTGTGAGTAGTTGAGTGTTGAAAGCCACTATACTCTCTACTCTTACAAATGCCCCCTCAGCATGAACTTCAAATCCTCCTCAAAACAGGCTGCTAGAGGTGGCAGCCGTGGAGCAAACTGGTCCACCTCCGCAAAGCTTATGTAGACACATTGGATTCCTTTCCTCAGCGGAAGCTTTGATAAAGCCAACAGGAGATATCCTATTTTATATCCTGTTTCACATATATGACTTCAATGGCGGAAATGTTTATTGAGATACTTTGTGTTTTCTTTGCCTCACTGAAGAATAGACTGAATAAGCTATGTTTTAGATATGTTTTTTTCCTCCGCACTTCAAGAAGGTAGGTGAGTCTTTCTCTTATCTCACTGATGTGAAGACTGCTTCGGTTTCTGGTACTCCTTTGTGTAGGCCTAAACTCACGATGGGATTAAGCAAATAAGAGGACAGGAAAAGAGTGGCTTTGATAGGGGCAAAAAAAAAAAAAAAATGGAAACAGAAACAGAGGACATCCACCCAAATTTGGAAGAATACAGATTTCTGGGAGTCTGAAAAATAATGAGATCAAATCCTCTTGTCTTGTTGATATCTAGGGAAGTGCCAAAACCTTAGAGGGAAAGGCATAAACGCACCTGTAGAAACTAGCCTCAAAACACCAGAGCTACCAGCCTCCTCTAAGAAAACTGTATGCCCCCCATTTTGGTACCAAAATACTACAGCCATCTGCTTATTATTGACAATAAGGTCTTGGACAAAAATAACAGTACAAAACTTGAAGAGCTGAAGACAGGATGTTTTTTCTGACTACCACATAAAATTCTGGGGTAGCCCTAGGCAGTAGAAGTGGCCCCTAAATTACTGAGTTTCAAAGTTATATTTATTTGATTTAAAGAAATGGTGTCAATTCTTATACACCTGAGTTTGTAAGAGTGCTCATACCAGTGATACTTTTATAGTAAAAAAAAAAATAGATTTCCCTTTTAATAACAAAATATTTGCTGATAGTTACATCAAAGAGACTTTTGAAATATATTAGCACATGCCACTGTCCTAGCACTACAGCAAAATTCACTGCCCTTCTGGGTCTTAAAATTAGAGATATGAAAAATATCTCCTCATACAAGTATATTGTTAAATGCGTTTAATCCTTTATAACCCTGTGTGCCTAGTTACAGATAGATCATCCTCCTATGATCTTTCTAGTGTATTTCATTTTCCACTTGATTTGGGGCTTTCCCTTTGATTTAAGGACCATTAGCAGGCAGCTTCCATAGCAGGTTGAGTCAGTACCTGTGGCTTCAGCAGCCTAAGGATCACAACTTGGTCTGGAAATCAGTGCCCACCACCCAGCATTAGCCGTCTGGCCATGCTGCACTGTGGCATCTCCACCAGCAGGGGTAGTTTAGTGGACTTCAGAGATCACCTTAGTAGCTGTCCGAGCAGGGGAGCCAGAAGACAGTGAAAAACAGTGATGGCCACAATGTGAAATCCAAGAGGATGCATATGTTTACACAGGAAGTGAGTACAGCAAGGAAGGCCTTTGGAAGCAGGCTGGAAATCCAGGAAGAGACAGAGTGAGGATGATGGAAAGGGTTAAGAAATACTGCGTGCAATGGATTCTGTGGCTCCAATTTTTGTCTTTTGGCTCCTGAATCTGGGTGCATGCATTCCCCTGACTGAGTGGGATACAAAAGCATCCTACGTTCCCCGCCCTAGAAGAAGTCTGAAGTCTGCAGCCATGGGAAAAGAACCACCACCAACTCCAGGGTCCTCCATCTAAGGCACTTTGGGGCAGTACAGCAGGAGGAACGCAGGCAGAGAAGTCCATGGATTTATATCCCTACACTAACTCTGCCAGTTACTAACTAACCTTGTCCAAGTTTCATGGAGTCACCTTAATCCTATAAACTTCAATTTTCTAATCTATCAAAGGGAGATAATAACAATGATCCTGCTGTAGTTCTGAATTACTATTGAACTCACATTAAGCAATGAATGTGCTACATACATATATGCTATTTTCCTGTGATTGCTATTATGTCCCTAAATCAGAGTCCCACTAGGTGTCCGGAACCCAAACCGAGGAGGAAGGGATGCTTCCTCCTACAGCAAGGACATAATGATACCCCTGAAGCCCAGAAATTCAGTGCCCCATTCTTCACTCTACCCAGGGTGAGGTACAGTAAGGGATGTTGTAGGCGAGAACAAATGTACATATGGAGGTTTGTCCAAGTCAATTCACATTTGGAATAGACATCAAAAGAGTCTTGAGAGCCAAGACTCTAACAGAAGGACTTAAATCTAGAAAGTGATTGAGAACGTCTTGGGATGACTATAAGAATTCAGTTGAGACACCAAGGGACTGCTTTCTAATTTATAGTCAACTTTTTAAATTATGACTAATAGCCAGGTGATTTCCTGGAAGGGTAAAGACCCTCCCCCTATCCAAAAGCCTTTCACATTCACATTGAAATGTTTCAGAGAAGAGGCTGTAAGAATGTGAACATCCTAAATGTTATTTCTTTTGTCAGTATTTAGGGGAGAAAATCCTCCTGAATCTCTTCAGTTTCTACCTCCATCTATCCAATGGAAGCAAAGAAACCTAAGGAGCAAAGAAGCACAGAGCCACGAGCTGCTCTCCGAGAGCAGCCCTAGAGGTAGACTTCTGCCCTTAATATTGCTTATCTCAGAGCTGATCCTACTGCCGGAGGAAAGAGCCACAAGATACATTCTCAGTAGTTTGTCACTGTCAGCAGGCATTGGGCTACTGGCAATAAGGAGATTTCCTTCTGCTTTCTCTATTTCATACTAATACAGTTCAATGGGACACTTTCTACCCTGTGGACTTTGAGGCAAGCACAATAATCTTATTAGCAGATCCCAGGGTGTCTACGTTCTACTCCATTGTCTGACCCAGATTTTCAAAAGTAAATTCTGTATCCTTGAGGGTAAGTTGGATGTATAAATTAAATTACTTAAATTCCATTCAGAAAGTATGAATTCATAGTTCTTCAGCTGAGGAAAATAACAGCTCCTCACGCTTTTCAAACTTCCCCTTTCCTTGACTGCTGACACTGGTTGTGTTTCTTGTTTGAAGGTGAGGAGCATGAGCTAGACCAGGGCTTCAGGTCTTTACTCTGCTGTCATCACCAGGTTATCAGAATAGGTTTTCATGAGCTATTATCAAAAATCAATGACCTTCATTATCTCTTATACCATAGACGCATATCATCTAGGACAGTCAGTAGAGCTTAGGGTTAAAAGTGTGGTTGTTAGGCAGACTACCTTATTCCCAATCTTAGTATTACACTTACCAGGCTATTGATCTTTGGCAAGTAACTTACATCTCTCTGCAGTCATTTCCTTATATTATTCATCTGTAAAGTGGCCCCTACCTTGTGGAAAGAATGCATGAAAAGCACCTTGCAGTGTCTAGCACCCAGCAAAGTGACCAAAAATGATAGCAATGGTTATCATCATCATCATCATTATTGTTATTGTTACTACAGAGATAGATAAGATTATAGATTATTTTAATTTATCATAGACATCAAAGATGTATTTTAAAATAACATGCTTTAAATTTATAGCTCTAACAAAATCTCTTATGATATATCTAATAATGTTCAAACTATAAGATTTTTAAAATGACCATAGGTATACTTGTGAGTGTAAGGGCAAACACAAATTAAAAATAAGAGATTTAATTCTCCCTGTTGGGAAAAATAAAAGGAAAAGACAACACTCCCACCACTTTGCCTAGATCACTTACTTCAGAAAACTTGTAATTGTAAATCCTTATTTGAAAAGCTAAATATGCCTCTTGCCAGCTTCAGGACCCAGGCATGTCTTTTTCATGGGTACCATCTCTTTGAAATGTAACCATCAAGGAAGAAAGATTATATGGGAGGGTGGGAGACTAACTTCAGCAGGATGTCTCTCTCCATGTTGTTAAACTTCCTCATGTCACACAGCTATAAGAAGTTTATTTTCCTTTGGATGAAACTAAACAGCCATCATGGATGGCCACCCCAACTGCCCGTTAGGATGAACTATGTGTGACAAATGGTGCTGTCAAGTCCTCTGACTTGAAGACTAGTTATTGTTTATTTTGAAAACATGTGCGTAATGAATGGGCTGCAACTGCTAGACTATACAAAAGGGTGAGATTCCCTTCTACCTTTGCAATCTCTTAGTGGATTGCTTATCATGTACACCACATTCTAGTTTAAAGTTCATTCAATAATAAATCTGTTTTCTTTGTTTTCTAGGTTTTCCTGCCTTGGCAGATTTTTTTTTCAATTATATTTTCACAACACATGTAAGTCCTTTG
The DNA here is from genome assembly GCA_004027475.1 of Anoura caudifer. Classification (NCBI taxonomy): domain Eukaryota; kingdom Metazoa; phylum Chordata; class Mammalia; order Chiroptera; family Phyllostomidae; genus Anoura; species Anoura caudifer. The sequence goes on from PVKU01005444.1 coordinate 5,135, forward strand.
GTATACAGTCCCGGATGAAAAAAAAATTGCAATACTGTCTTACTCATAAGACAGTAAAGTTAATTGCTAATTCAGGATACTGCAGATTCACATACTTCATTGTCTCAATTCAAAATCAGCCACTGACTTTGACAAGATTGAATTTTACCTGAACTCCTACAAAAAAGAAAGCAATGATTCAGACATGCCCCCATCCTTTTGTGTTCTAGAAAATGGCTTGCTGCAAAGAACCACCCTTCCCATATGACTTTGATAATGCCTCTCAATTACTTGTAACAAGGTCAGACACGCACCCTCAAACACCCATTCTTTCCCTCAAAAAATGATTAGTTGACCTGTTTTGTTCCTGCTGATCAATGACAACAAAATGCTTTTTAACCAAATTTTGGTTGGCAAAGTCCAGGAAGGCTCAGGTTCCTGGACTTTGATCAAACCTGCAGTCTAAACCAGCATACAACACCTCCTTAATAATCCCCTACTGACTACTAAAAGAAGCCATGAGTCTGCAGCAGCTGAGCAGGGCTGTTGAAGACAGGACATTGTGGACATCACTCATTCGTAGGGTCACCAGGAGTCAAAGCTGACTCAAAGGCGTGGAGCACACACGCTAAGAGGCAGCTGACCCAGAATAAAACATACTCTGAACTACTGTCCCATCAAGCCACCTGCTCCTTTTCATCACCTTCATCCCACTTCCACCAACAGGTTGTTTTGGGCTTTTCTTCCTCCTCCTTATTAGAGAAAACTCCTTTTTGCTTAATCCTTGAGACTCTCACAGATCTCATAATCAGAGTGTTCTTCCTATAACAAACGTCTCCTCCTCCTAGTGAAATGGTTCCTATTGTAAATGGTTCCACTTACAATAATCCTTTTGAATAAGGTCTCTCCTTACCTAAATCCCAGCATTTTTATATGACTATTTGCTTCTCAAATAATTCATGTTCCCCTTAAAAAATCAAGCAAACAAAAATCATTGTTTTTGTATGTTTTTATGTATTTCATGGTACAATTAAACCCCTACATAATACTCAAGTTGGGTCCAAAATATTGAATGCATAAAACATATGCCCTTGCTATTGCAAAGTTAATGAAACAATCAAAAAGTATAAAAATCTTGAAACTTATATAAAGATTGTCTGTACTCAGAATTCAGCAAGTCCAAAATAATCGCAAGGCATCACTTTCCAAGCCTCCTTTGGCCTCCTGCAAAAAGTAACTCATTCCCCATCTCTCAGTCCTACCACCTTCTAACCCTGCTAAGCTGACCAGAGGACAGAAGTCAAATTGCCAATTATATCATAACCAAATTTACATTTTTGTGGGACATTATTGTGGAATATTATTGCTTTGCTTATCTTTACCTGAGGGACAAATTCATTTTTTTTCTAGCATAACAGGAACACTCTCAGTGCAAATTGATCTTTGTGTTAAAGTATTATCTATGCTTCAAAACAAAGCCTCTAACAAATTTGATTACATCAATTGTTTTGTAATTTTCAGTGGTCATAGTGCAAGAATTGTTCTGTGATCACTTTATTTTTTATATACCAGCTCCTAACTACAACAAAGAATTTACCCACTTTAAGAAAGCTATCTTTTTTTAGTTTTTAAACATTTTTATTTCTTAATTATATTTATTAAGGTGACGTTGGTTAACAAATTATATAGTTTTTTTAAAGATTTTATTCATTTATTTTTAGACAGAGGGGAAAGGATAGAAAGAGTGGGAGAGAAACATTCATGTGTGGTTGCCTCTCACACACCCCACCAGGGACCTGGCCCACAACCCAGGCATGTGCCCCAACTGGGAATCGAACCAGCAACCCTTTCCTTCACAGTCTGGTGCTCAATCCACTGAGCCACACCAGCCAGGGTGAGTTTATATAGGTTTTGAATGTACAATTTTATGATACATCATCTGTGAATTGCATCGTTCATCAACCCAGAAGAACTTGATAAAGCATCCATAGAGGATCTGATCGTAATATTATTTTTTTCCATTTGCAATGCACAAGATTTCACTTACATTTTGGCTTATTACATGACATTTATGTCCCTAATGTGAAACTTAGGGAAAGTAAACCTATAACAAAGCTTCATAAATATCACATGGCCAAGATATCTAAGCTTCACTACTCAGTACATGTTATATGTTTTATTATAGATTTTGATAATTATAAGGAAATTATAGAAAATCTGTTTATTCTCCAAACTTTGAGATTCAAAGGTTATATTTCCTAATTAATACTGAAGGAATTAGAATAGACAATAAAAAGGACACCTAAAAGTGACATACTAACCACTTGAATATTATGACACACACTCTTAACCCCTAGATAAAAATAAAATAAAATAGAAAGTTTAAATTATCTTGAAAGTATTAAAAAAGAGAATAGTTTAGAAAATTACTGGCACACTTGTAAATAAATGTTTTTATCATTTAACAATAAGTACTGAAAACAAGCTGAGTATTGAAGAAATTAGAAAATTAAAAAGTAGATATAAAGATAAAATCTTAAATTAATGAAAAATTTAAAACTAGAAGAGAGTACCAATTAAAGCAAAAGGAGTATCTTAATAAAGACCAGTAAAAATCAATCGATAGCAAACTTGATTAAGACTAACAAAAGGCAGGAAATTCTACCAGCAATGAAAAACACGCCATCATAAATGGATTAAACAAAATCATTATAACAAGATGATATCTGCAATTCTGTAGCAATATTAACCAACATTTTAGTGCCTACTCTGTACCAGATACTATTCTAGGACTTTATCACATTATTCATTTAATTAGCATCAAAATAAATATACTCTGAGCCAGATACTTAACCATTTTACACACCAAAAAACTGAAGTACAATTACACAACATATTTGCATTATAAATTTGAAAATCTAAAGATAATTTCTTATACAATTACAATTTTCCAATATTTACCAATTAGAGGTAGAATATTGACAGGCCAATAACCACTGAAGAAATTGGTAAGGTAATTGAGAACCCAAAATTTTAAAAAGGGCCCTGACAGTTTTGCAGAGGCATTAATATCTTTTAAAGAAAAGACAAATTCTTCATTGTTTAACTTGTGCAAGATGAAAAGTTCCTTTATTTTATGAAGCTAAAAAATCCTTTCCAAAACCCATTAATCTAGCACCATAAACAAAAGAATACTAGAAGAGTTTTGAAAACAATTTTGATAATTAAAAAGACAGAGGTTAGGGAATTTACACTTCTCAATTTCAAAACTAACTATAGAGTCCTTGTAATAAAGAGCCTGACTCCATTTTTGATATTTAACAGCTGATATATTTTAATCCTCCCTCTTCCTTCCTCCCTCCTTCCTTTTTGCTTCATATAAGGGCAAGCTGATAAGAAAGCCTGAGCTCCCTCCTTTGGCAGGAGAGTCAAACCAACAAGTCTCTGCTGTCCCAACCTCTAAACACAATTGCAGCCCCTGGGCACTCTGCTTTCCTTGCGGTCCTCAAACCAATTTCAGACCAGCCTAGCAAGCGTGTCTTGTTCTCCCCAAGAAAATCTCCTCATGTGAGCGCTAAATCTTTTCATATGTTTTTAGGCGGTGTCATCATTTATCTTGACATCCGAGCCCCAAATCTTGGGTATGGTTCCATCCTCTTTCTGCAGTGTGGCTACCACATTTCCAATCAAGAAAATGCAATGTTGTCACAAGGGTGGACATAGAGATCCACGGAACAGCCATTTATGATCAAATGTTTTCAATGGTGAAATGACAGTCTTTTCAAAAAATGGTACTGGGACAAATGAGTATCACACTCAGAAGGATGAATGTAAACCCTTAATATCATACCATAGAAAAATTCATTTTAAATGGGTTATGGACCTAAAGGTAAGAAATCAAACTAAAATGTTGTTTGAGGAATATAATAGGAGAAAATCTCCTTGACCATGGATTATAAAAGTTATACAACACTAAAACCACAACACATAAGAAGTAATTAATTAATTAACCATTAAAATATTAAAAATGGTGGCACTTCAAAAGATACTACTAAGAAAATAAAATGATAAGTATAGTCTGGGAAAAATATTTACAAATCATGTGTCTCATCAAGGATTTTCATCCAGAATACGAGGAATTCTTACAACTCAATACTAAGAAGTCAAAGAACTCATTAAAGAATGGCCAAAACAGTTAAGACAGAAATTTCACCAAAAACGATGTACAAATGTTCAACAAGCACATGAAAAAATGCTAAAATTAAACAGTCAGTAGAAAAATGCAAATTAAAACCATGAGCTACCACTTCCTGCCCATAGAATGGCTATAGTAATGAAAAACAGACCAAAGCAAGTGTTGATGCTGAAAAACTGGGATTCTCATAGGCTTCTGATAGGGATAAAAAATGCAGCAGGCACCTGGAAAGCAGTTTGGCAATTTCTTAAAATGGTATGTATATAGCTACCATATGATAAGCTATTCTAACAAGAAAACTAAAAACATATGTCCAACAAGATTTTATGAATGTTCATAGTACTATTTATAATAACTAAAAAATGGAAACAACCCAAACATCCATCACCTGGTAGATAAACAAAATGTGGCACATCCATCATTCAAAAACAAAACAATAAACCCAAAATAGACTTGTTTATGCTAAGTATCACATCACCAAACCGAAACTTAACTTACTGTTTCAGCTCTCCTAGAAATGGAATCTTAAACCAGTCCACCTGATCAGCGCTAGTTAGGCCATTTGCCTGACAGCCTCGGCCACTCCTTGCAATAACCTGCTTTTTGCCTAGTATCACTTCCTTGTTCCTGTCCTCTTTTGCCCACAAAATCAGGTTGTTCAGCTTCTCTGGGCGCCTTTCTATCTACTGGATTGTATGCTGCCAATTTGAATCAAATTTTGCTCAACTAAACTCCTACTTTTAAAAAATATGCCTCACTTTACCTTTTAACTCTTTCCACAAAAGGGAACCCAAGGAGACGTCCCTGTTGAGTCCTTTGCGCCTGCTGCTTTTTCACTGACTCCGCAGGTGGTGAGTTAGCTGCTCTGCAGCTTTTGCATTTTGAGCGCATCAACTTTTGAGTATTTCCTTTTTCCCAACTGGATCTGAAAACTGGCCAGATTTGGAGTGGGCCTGACTTAAGAACCGGACTGGGTCTTGGTGGGAATGGGTCCGGGGTCAAAGTAGGTCCGACTTAAACTGAACAGGGTCCAGTGTGAGTCCTCAGGTGAATAAAATTTTGTTTTAAGGCTGAGAAAGCCAGTTAACCTTACCAAAGATAATCTTGACTGACAGTGGCTACACTGGGGAACTTTTAACCAGGATAAGCTTATTCATTTATGAGGTGCCTTGGAGCAAAAGGGGTCTCAGCCAAGCACTCACCATAAAAGGGTAGAAGAAAAACAAGTTTCCCATCTCCAGTGTTTCTGGTAACAAAGTTGAGTCGCCCTGGGATGCTCCACTCATTTGTTACAGCTCCTCGCAGCTCCTATCTACTGCATTGGATGCACTAAATGCCAATCAACTTTTACTCAGATAAACTCTCAAGAATTTTAATATGCCTGAGTTTATCTTTTAATACCATATCATGTAATGCTGTTCAGTAATGAAAGGAACAAACTTTTAATAGCATGTTACAGGATGGATGAATCTCAAAAACATTAAGATAATGAAAGAGGCCAAATGCAAAATACTTTGTACTTTAATATTCCACTGATTACATGAAATATCCAAAAATGTGAACTTAGGAAGAAGAAAAACAATGAGTGGTTGCCTGGGTGGAGGAAAGGAATGTATATTGATTGCAAAGAGGCAAAAAAGAGCATTTCACAGTGATAGAAATGTTCTAAAATTGGATTACAGTAAAGGCTGGAAAGCTCCATAAATGTAGGAAAATTTTTTGTATTGTACTGTTTAAATGGATGGATTTTACAGTATGTAAATTCTCAATAAAGCTGTGAAAAAAAGGCCTTGAGACCTTTATATAAAGGGTTATTTATATAGTGGGTGCTGAGAAACTATTTGATAAAATTCGTCAGTCATTCCAAACTTAAAAGAAAGCTCTAAATGACATTAAAATTAATGAACTTAAATTTGATATATAGACTGTTTACTCAAAACCAACAGTAGTCAGCATTCCAACCTGTGGGAATAAAACAAAGCTATTTCCATTAAAATTAGGAACAAAGCCATGGCTGTAGTCATTACAATAACTTAACATTTTTTAGAGGTCCTAAATAGCTTGAGCAAAAACATTAGAATTTGAGTATTTACATATTGGAAAATAGTGACAAAGTATTTTTGAGATACAGCTGTAAACCTGGAAAACACAAAAGATTCCAATGAAAATGGCATTAAAATTAAGAGAATTTAGAAAACCTGACCATAAGACAAATAAAGAAAAATATATATTTTCCCTCTGCTAGCAATAACCAGTAAGAGATAGAATATAAAAACATTATTCATAATAGTGGCAAAATTATAAAATACATAGGCATAATTTTAACAAAAAAGGCACACAATCTTATAACCCTTTACAACCTAAGGAAACGTTAAAGTTACACTAAAAAAAAACTTGAAAATTTACTGATATCAGTTCTCCTTAAATTAATTTATAAATTTAATGCAATTGTATTCAGATTCCCAATTTTGTTTCACTTTAAGCTGGATTGTTATGGAAAATAATTCGGAAAATAACGATTCTGGTGCGATTTGGGGAAATGGAGTGAGGCTTTATTACATGCGCGGACCCAGAGGAGGCAGTCTCCAAATTCTGGGCCCCAAACCTTGGCCGAGCAGGGCTTTTATTGCTCTCTGGACGCCCTATCCTACGTGGCAGAAGTAGGAGGTACAGAAGCTGATGCAAAAATAACTCTAGGGTTGAGGTGTCCTTGAGGAGTCCTTATCGGAAGCTGGGTGTTCAGAAGCCAAAGCGGGAGTTAGCTGCTATGTACAGAAGCCAAAAACAGGAGGTAGCTGCTACAGGATGGAAAATAATTTTAAAGCCATTATTAAAAAAACATGTCTTTTGAGCAGCTAAAATTTTTGAGGAACAAAATAGTGGGAAGACCCTTGGGTACTAGGTATTTAATTAAACATCACAGTAGTCCTCTCTTATTTGTGGGGATACGTTCCTAGACCCCCAATGAATGAATGCCTGAAACCACAGAGAGAACCAAACCCCATACATACCTATGTTTTTCTCCTACACATATGTATCTACGATAAAGTTTAATTTATCCATTAGCCATGGTAGGAGATTAACAATATTACCAATGATAGAATTAAAAATTAACAATATACTGTAATAACAGTTCAGTGAATGTGGGTGGGCTCTCTCCATCAAAACATCTGATACTGCACTCACGCTTCTTCTTGTGACCATGTGAGATGATGCAATGCCGGCGGGACGGGAGGAGGTGGGGCGAACGTGGGCACTGTCACACAGACGAAGCTTCACACAAGCACTGCCACGCCACAAGAGTGAGTCTGATAGCTGAGTTGGCTACTGCCAGACGGGCGGGGAACATGTACCAAGGATAAACCGGACAAAGGGACGGTCCACATTCCAGTAGGGAGGGAAAGGGACAACAAAATTTCATTACACTACTCGGAACAGGGCATAATTTTAATCTTATGAATTGCTTGTTTCTGAAATTTTCCATTTAATATTTTCAGACTAGTGGACAGTGGATAACTGAAACTATGGAAAATAAGACTGAAGATAGGGAGGAGGGCTATAGTACTATAATATTATACTTTAATCATTAACAAAAAATGCTGGCATTTGTATGGGCAAATAGTTCAGTAAAACATGGCAGCATAAAAATTCCAAAAATATAAGAGAACTTATTTTGCAGATATCGTATCTTACTTCAGGGAGACAAAATAATGTATTTAATAAATGATGGAATAGAATCTTACTTCACTCTATGTGTAAAAATAAATTTCAGAATGATTAAATATTTTAAGGTTACACAGTAATAAAATAAATTTATATGCTGAAAGTAACAGAGATTATTTACATATCTTCAGTGTGGAAAACAAATTCCTAAAAAAAGATAGGAAATTTTGGAACAATATGCCATTGATTACACAAAAGGTTTTTAATTAAAATTCTGTCCAAAGATAAAAGACAAATAATAGACTGGGAGAAAAAATGCAACACATATGTCAATCAAAAGATTATATTTTCTAATATGCAAAGAATTTCCATAAATCAACTATAATTAAATAAAAATGGAAAAGGTCATGAATAGCTAATTCTGAAAAAAATAAAAAGAGTATTCAAATGCCAGGATATATATGAACACTTGCTCAGTATCACTAATAGGAAGATATAAATTACAACAAAGAAATGCATCAGATTGGCAAAAACATAAAATATTATAGTATCCACTCATGACCGAGAAATTAATAAATCAGCATTCGTACACTGCTAGTATGAGCTGCTGCATTATTTTTAGAAATGATCTGACAATATCTACAAAAATGTTAAAATATATAATATTTCACCTATAAGGATGTTTAGACAGTAGCCTTGCTTTTAACTCCAGGGATAGGTTATTAGAAAGCAAGTGAGATTCAATATGCATATCACATATGAAGAGATCCTCAATGCCATAATTTTTTCAAAAAATACTTTACAGAACTAGGTCCACAAAAATGTTCACAATGAAAAGAATGTAGGAATCTGAATCCAACTGAGACAGTGATAGATTTCCTGTCTGCAGACATGTTCACTCTTGTTGGGAGGCATAGGGTCACTGAACACAGTGGCAAGTGGGGTGACACACACTGTTGGCATCATTTCTTTCCCATCTTAACAAAGTTACAAAGTTAGCATCACCAATAACGAGACAAAAATGACACAGCATCTCTCCCGACGTAATGCACTAAAGAGGGCCTAACATCACTTATGTAGTGCTCCATCCAAAAATGCAAACACTGAATCTAATCAAGAGAAAAAAATCAGAGAAATCCAACTTGGGTGACATTCTACAAAACAATAGTTCTTTACTCTTCAAAATGCCAATGTTATAAAAGATGAAAAATGCTTAAGCATTATTTCAATTAAATAAAACTAAAGGAATATGACAAGAAAGCTAAAATAGTATGACAACTAAATGTATTCATGATCCTGCATTGGATCTTAGATTTTTTAAAAATTGCTGTAGACAATATTGGGACAGTGGTAAAATTCTAATAAGGGCTGTATAATAGACATTTTCATTATATCAACGCTTAATTTCCTAAATTTGATCAATGTATCATGGTAGCTAATTATCATTCTTCAAAAATTCAGGATGAAATAGAAGTGAAAGCTACATGCTGAAGTATTTAGGAGTCTGCTACTTTCAAATACTTCAGAAAAAACTATGTACAAACAAACACACATATATTAAAAATTAGTACAATCAGGTGAGAGCTATATTATTCATGTGCATATTTTGCTATTTTTGTAGTTTTAAAATGTTATCCAAACAAATACAAGAAAATCTGTAATCTTTCAAATTGTGCTAAGTGGGTGTATTAGAGTTCTATAAAGTAACAGAATTGTGAGGATATATATATATATATGAAGGGAGAGGGAGAGAGAAACATTGATTTTAAGAAATTGGCTCACGCAATTGTGGAGCTTGGCAAATCCAAAATTTGTTGAGCAGGCTGGTAGGCTAGAAACTCAAGGAAGAGTTTCTAGAGAAGAGAAACTGATGTTGCCAGTTTGCATCTGAAATCTGAAGGTTAGAAACTCAGGCAGGATTTCTAGTTTCAGTCTAGAGGCAAATTCCTTTTTCTTAGGAAAACTCAGTCTTTTATTAAGGCCTTCAAATGATTGAACAAGGTCCACCCACATTGTAAAGGGTAATCCGATTTACTCAAAGTCTATTGATTTAAATGTTAATCATATCTAAAGAATACCTACATAGCAACAACTACACTAGTGTTTGGCCAAACAACTGGGCACCGTAGCAAGTTGACACTGAAATTAGCCATGACAGAAGGCTAAAGAATATGTTTTTTAAATTATTAAACTTTTACCATTAATGCATGATATCTGTGTTGTTAAAACCTTCTCTCCTCTCTAACAACACACATTCATATGCACACATACACACAAAAAAGTGAAACAAACGTGAATCTACTCAGGCAGTGATGCTGGTTGTGGTAAGTCTGCATTACCAAGGAGTGGTGGCATTGATGTTTCTCTATCATCCAATAGCCCGTCTCATTCAGGACAAACTACCTGAAGCAACAGCTGGACCAGTCCTGCTCGCCCAAACTTCCAAGTACATTTCCCCAGCTCTCCCAGAATTTCTGTGAACTACCCAGCACCCTCCTGCCATTCAGAACTGCGCAAGAGAAAAACAAGACTATTGGCCTGGATGTTCAAGGCTCTTCCTATACCATAGAAGTACATGCTTCAAGTAAAGGACAGAAACAAGATTACTGGTCACATATTGACAATCTTCAACAAGTGTGGAATCAGCCTGCTATCAATTAAAATTAAAAATCTAAACAGTCACAAATGACTTCCAAATACGTTTCAAGACAGTCCTTTTTCTTAAATTCAACTTTTGTACTTACTCTCTGTCTTCCCCTTCTGGACCTCCCTTTTTTGGCAAAAGTATTAAGCAACAACAGAAGCCATTGTGTTTGGTACTTAAGCCTAGTGCAATAATTTCTAAGAAGAGACAAGGTTAGTGTCAGAAGAAGAATCCTACTATTTTCCGCAGTCTCATTATCCGGTTCCAGAAACTGGAACAGCTACTGTACCTTTCAAATAAAAGTAAAATACGAAAGCTACACATCTCAGGTGAATCAGTTCCAGAAAACAGCTCCCTCCTCCCCCCAAAGGACTGGGTGGGTCAGATTTTCCTTCAGTTTCTTCTTCAATGACTGCGATTTATTTGATATTTATTATAACAACAGCAAGGGAGAAAATGAGAGATCTCAGACACTCTGGCTAGAGCAATTCACGTATGGCTGGTGATATCCTTAGCCAAGTATGTGTCTGTTCACCTATTACTAAAAGCTGATCTAAAAGTGCCTTCTCCTTTCCAGAAACTTTCGTCATAAAACAACTCATTTCATGTTGCAAATGAAAAACATTTCGAGATGCCAGGGAAGTGCTTCATCTCTGTAAAGAAAAAGCACTTTCTGCCTAAATGTGCCCTGGTCCAGCCCCTGGCAGGAAATGACCAGGTTATCAGGACAAAAAGGGCAGGGGAGAAAGAACATATCTCATATGCAATCAGTCACCAATTATAGTTTGTCAGCGGGAGAACAGATGTGAGAGGAATTTTTTGGATCGGTGTTGCCTGTGTCTAGGCCAGGAGACTGAACTCCTCTCCATGAATAAATAAACCCCCTGCCATGCTAGTCCCCTGCATCCGCTCAGCTGTTTGTGAGATGATCCTTAGAAGATTCTTTTTCAAAGGTTTATTTTTTTCCAAAATGAATCCAATTTCTTTCTCTGGGTTGCGGATCAAAGCTGGGTTTTTATTCTCTTCTTTTGGCATTATTTCGTGATTTGTCAAGCTTCATTCTATAGCTGGCAACTTTCTTCAACATCTGATTAACTCATCGCTGGAGAAAATCTACATTCATTGTGAGAGTGCTGGAAGTAAGAAGCACTTTCAAGTATACATTCAACTGAAGTAGAGTTAGATATCTTTTAATAATATCTTGATTTATTTCCTAAGTGAAGTTTGTCTCCTCTAAGTCTGGGATCCAGCTGAGCCAATCAGACATCAACATGTAAGTTTCTATTTAATGAGACAACTTTTCATGAAGCTAAACCCTCCATTAGTAACAAGCCTTACTGAAGGGCTAGTACACAGTCATCTGACCCAGAGAGGAAACTGTTACCCAGGAGTGAAGAAAAATGTAGTCCTCCAACCAGGTCTTCTCATCACTACAATGGCAACAATGGTGGGAAAAAACCTTCTCACCCCTTTGCCCCACAGATACACTCATTTGTCTGCAATAATCCTGCATTAGAACCCTTTCAGGCACCAAAGTCGGGGTCCCAAAGTATGACCTGCACAGCAAGGTGATTCTGGATAAGCTTTTAGCTGAGATGCAAATCAGCTATAGTTTTAATCATTAGGCATTGATTTCAATATGTATTAAAATACATATAGTTAAAATAAATATAATTAGCACAAGTTTATATGGACATTTTTGTTTAAGATATTTAATTGAGTAAAAGGAGTGACTCAAAGAAAATGTAAGTAAACAATAATCCCCATGGCCTTTAGAAATGTCATAAATACAGAGGTGACCCTCCAATGGTGGGGGTTGAGGAAACCATGACCAAAGGTGCATGCCCTCTGTGGTAAGGCCACCAAACTCCTCTGACCTCTCACAGTCTTCAGTAACACTGATGCAGCCTCTCTAGCATCACCTGAAACTGTCTTTCCTTATCTTGCCACAGGTACCAACCTCAGGCAGTCAGACCAGGTCCTGTATTCAATACTGTGACTAGCTTGCTATGTGACATCTATCAAGTCTTTAATTTCTCTGAAGTTTGATTACTTTAATAGGAAAATAATAATAATTCCAGAGAGTAGAAAATAATTTCAAAGAGTAGAAAAGTGGTTGCCAGGGGTGCAAGTGGGGGAAATAGGGAGAGGTTGGTAAAAGATACAAACTTTAAAAGAAATCATTGTAGTCATTCTGATATCTACCTCATGGCCGGTGTAGATAAGCTAAGTACAGCTCCTGTATATAATGAGCAATCAGACAGGCATTCAATGTACTGAGGGGATGGTTTGTGGGGGAAGCACTTCTTCCCCATGCCAGGGATAACAAATGCTTCCAGTCCGCCCCTATCCAGTTTGTTCAAAGGGTGACTGAGGTTACCTTTTGATCTTCTAACACAAAAATTTCCTAACCAAAAACTTGCATATGGAGTACTTGAACATCTGGCAAGATGGAGTTGATGTACTTTTTCATAATCCTCCCAGTGAGCACAACTAAAATCCCTGGACATTTACACATAAAGTAATCATAAGAAGCTCCTGAGAAGGAGAGAGAAGGCAGACTGGCTAGGGACTTCAAGACCTGAGGAAAACCCAATGGTCCTCTGGGTTTCCTATTTGTCTTGTATACCCCAGATCTATAGTCTAAGAAGCTGGCAAGTAGCAAATGCCAATGGGAACAGACAAAAATAGCCCCTCCTGCTCCACAAGAAGAGTCTGCCCTCTCTAGCCAAAAGACTAGGAAAGGGGCAGGCTAACAAGACGAAACTTTTAAATAATAAACACTATACTTTTGCTTTGTAAAGCAAATATTTTATCCCTACTAGATGATAACAAGACGACCTCCCCACACAGGATCATGGAAGGTCACTTAGAGGGCCTGGACTTCCACCCCCACCTCTCAGTAATGATGCACTCCTCCGCTTTCATGCAATGAGACACTAATATGAAATAAAAAGAAACAAACACAAATATGGGCAAATCTAAAAATAATTATGCTGAGTAAACAGAGGAAGACAATAAAGAATACAAATTGTATTATTCCATTTATACAAAAACATATAAAATATAACTAATCGATAGAGACAGAAAGAAAATCAATCAGGGGTTGCTTAGGAAAGTAGTAGAGAGGAGGGAACAGGAAGAGAGAAGGGACACAGGAGCATGGACAAACGTTTGGTGATGATGTGTATGTTCACTCTCTTGTCTATGGTAATGATTTTATGTGCAGATAACATATGTCAAACTTATAAATTGTACACTTTAAGTATACACTGCTTTCATATGCTCAGTAGAATTCAATAAAGCTGTTTAAGGAAATATGGCACCAAAAAAATCCCAGTACTAAGGTTACACCTGAGACTAATTAATCAGGATATCTACGGATGAGACCCATCCAAGAATTAATAGTCTTGAAAGTTCTCCGTGTGATTCCAACGATCAGCCATGGTTAAGAAGCCCTGAAACACAAAGGCTCCAGAAAATAAAAAAGGGAGAATGTGATCAGCTATGTATGATGTAGTGAGAATACAGACAATGGGAAGTTAAGAAGAATCCACGTTATCTGACTGGGAAGAAGTTAATGTTGGCATTAACATTAACATTAACTTGAGAAGAGACACATGTCAACAAAAGCTCTGAGCCACCACGCAATCTACAACATCAGCTACCCTGGGTTCAATCGATCCTTTATGCTGAGCATCACACAGAAAACCTTCTGGCAAGACTCTGTGGGAGCGGTGGGCGGGGGGGGGGGGGGGGGGGGGGGGGGGGGGGGGGGGGCAGGGGGCCAGTGTTCACTGTTTCCATGACAGAGTGATAGATGACAGTTTGTAAAACAAATTTACCCAGTGGGAAAGCATAAACATATACACTTTGTTCCTATTTTAGGTTTTCCCAGGAAAATCATGGTTTAAGACTAAAGCAGTTCCTTCATAACACAATGCAAGTTTGCCATAACTTTCATGTTTTTCTTTTTTCTTTTTTTATTGTTGTTCAAGCACAGTTGCCTCCACTTTCCCACCACCCTCCCCTGCCCCACCCTCCCCTACCTCCCACCCTCAATCCTACCCACCTTTGGCTTTGCCATGGGTCCTTTATACATGTTACTTGACAACCCTTCCTCTTCTTTTCCAAGGCAAGAAGCAAGTATTTTTATTTCCCTTAATTTTCTGCTACAAAGTCAGCTATACATATAGGAATCCAATACACAAACAAAGCTACCTTCTATTTTAAACCATTGGACTTTCAAGGATGATTAATGTTCTTCAGACAACCACAGAGGTTACCAGAGACTTTTACCTGTGGTCTATGAGCTTTAGAAAATTGTGGACAATTTTAGATTACATGCATGCATAAATTTTGGAAACTAGACAGGCCAGAATTTTTATTTATAAACAAAGGGATTGCTGATCTTAAGGGGTAAAGAATAATTATCTGGAAGCAAGCATATCTGAGTATATTTTTATTCAACAGACTACATTCTACAACTGGCGAACAATTTCCCTTAAGAATGGAGGTTAGAGTCTTGGGTTACAAGAATGTTTTTGTAGCAAACTGCTATGTTAACCAAAGCCACTGAACAGCTCTGATGACCTCATTTGAGAGTTTCATTTAATATACTGGCAAATCTTTTTGCCTCAAGGGCAAGGCATATTTGCAGGATACTGACAGATCATCAGCTATCCTCACCAAGTGTTCCCCATGTATAGTTTGCTGCTGGAGTACTTCAGTGAAAAGCCAGGAGTCAGAGAATTGGAACTTTTCTGAGCAATTTTAAGAGAGCAAGTGTTTTAAAAGCCTTTTTCAGCCATTTTACCCACAAGACTAATTCCTCTCTTGAGTAAATGAAAAATATATCTCAATAAGGAGGGTGGAACCAAGTTATAAAGGCTGCTCAGGTTTCACTAAGCTCAGGGGTTTAGATGAAAGTACAGAAGAAACATAAGTGCTAAAAAGGCTCATGTGAGGAAACAAAAACTCAAAAGCTTTGGACCAAAGTTGAGAAAGTTAATCTGGGCTCGAAAGCATGAAAATGTTATATTTTCAGAAATACCGTGCCTTTTATCCATACCATTTATACGAGGAGAGATTTATGAAATATTTTTTAGCCTCAAACAACACAGATTCTTTCCACGTAAGACACATCCCAGGTCCCAGGGTCGGGTTTGCACTTATTTATTGTTCCTCAGGAGCCTCCATAACAAATAAATCTCTCTGCATCACCACTGCTGTTCCACCCCTAGTCAGCTTCCTCTCTCTCACCTTCAAACATCTCTGATTGGTTAAATATGCGCAAGAATTGCCCCACTTTATGCGTGTTTCTTCTACCTTAGTTCCCCTGATGTAATGAGTATGAAGGCAATTTATGCTTTTCAGTCTAGAATTCTGCTCCAGTGTTATCACTATCTTTACTTCCATATTTATTTTGAATCTTTCCTCAGCTCCCTAGAAGACACCATATATGTAATTTTTCATTTTATTGCAGTACCCTACAGTGATTATTCAGATTCAGAAAAGGAAAATCACATTAAATGAGAATGGTAACTTTCAAGGCCTGTGACCTCTGATGATAATAAATCTAATAAAAGCAGCTGATGTTAGACAACATATATAATTCTTAAACTGGTTACAAGTATAAATGTTCTAGATATAATCTTAAAAATTATTTGGCTCTATAGCTTTAAAATCTTGCCTGATAAATTATAAGGCAAAGATTAAATCACTTCACTCCTCAAGAATCAGAGGCAATGCCTTGGGATTTAGATAGAAATAAATTAATAGTGATCTTAACAAAAATAAGACCAGAGTACATGATATAAAATAAGTCATGATCTAGGCCAAGTTCAATTGTACTGGGGGAAAACATATTAGGCAAATGGGAACAAAATCCATCCATTATTTTTGTAGCTCTGTCCGTCACTACATATCATGATAGGTAACATCTGCCAGAAGCATATGTATTGAAAACCGTTGTTCCAAACAATTATCTAGGACAGTGGATTCCAAAGCATGGTTTCTGGATAAACAGCAACATCACCTCAGTACTTGTTCGAAATGCGAAAATGCCCCAGCCCCCATTCACTGAATCAGAAATTCCAGGTATAGGGTCTACCACCTGGAGTTTTAATAAGTCCTCTAGTTGATTCTGACACTCTTATTTATTCCTCAAAAACCGGGGAGAATCTACCTTTTCCATTCCCACTAACACTGACCTAGTTCAGGCCTTCATTACCTTATCTGAATTTTTACCAGTTGATCTAAATCCTTCCCTCTTTGGTCCCTCCTCCACTTACCCCATTTCCCACTTATCAGAGTAATATATCTAAATCATAAATCTGATTATCACCCAGTTTCTGCTCCTCCAATGACTTCCTGCTCCTCGAGTTTTTGTCTGCAGAACATCTCAAACTCCCTGGCATTCAAAGCTGCTCATTACCTAGCTCATATTAATTATTCAGGACGTCTTCTCTCACCTTGTCTTATCAGCTACCCTGTTCTTTAGGTACCCTGAACATTCTTGTTATTCCAGGAGCCCCTGAAACTCTCTGTGTGGCTCCCCTCCTTAGCCTAGAGAACTCCAGTTGTGACATACACACTAGGGGACTCATGGTCCCACATTCTCCTCTCCTTGCGCTTCTCCCCAGTCTCTGCCCCCTCCTCTTCAGCAACTAAGGTTGTATCGGCTAATCTGACATTCTAAACTGGGTCAAAGGAAAAGGGCAAAAGAAACCTCTCTAGTCCCATGCGGACTTTAAATAAGAACTGAGAAGGCAAAGTCTCTGCTCCGCTGCTAGTCCATCCATGGCCCAACAGTTGGAAATGTTAGATTCTTTAGGTATGAAAGGTAGTAGGAGCAATTTAGGCCAACAAGGACTATTGAGGTGCTAAGATTAATCTTTTAGATAGATCACTCCAGGAGAGACAGTACAGAGAGAGTACAGTAACCCTCCATTCAAGTATATCTATCATATGTCTTGAATTATCTAGGAAAGTTCTAATTTCAGAGGTTTTTTTTCCATTGTCTTGTAAGTTACTAATTTTAACATTTTGTTATGAAAATATATCCTAGACATCTATGTCACCTGCAAAAGATATTAAGTCTTTTGAGCTATTGTATTTTAATTTTTCTTTTGGAAAATATGATTTCCAAATCAAAGGCTTTTTGTCTAATAGATACATAATTCTGACCCATTTCTAAGATCAGCAAAATGTTGGAATTAGAAAAGCATTTGAGACACATTCATTTCTCCAGTGAGAACAACCTCTCCTTAACCTTTCCTAAGTTATCTACAATTTGGACATAATTTTTATAAGTGCCTGACCAATACTGAATATGTTAGAAGAACGACTTTTTAATTTGCAACTACAAAAAAAAGGTCTCAAATTCAATGCTTACTGTCACTTTCCTCCATTCTCTCTCATGCAAATAAAAAAAGCTGGCAAGGCTTTTATTTCCTGCTGCAAGTGTTTGAACTTTTCAATTACACAGCAATTATATTAACAGGATCAAATGTAGATTCCACCTTAATGGAATGACATTGGGGCCTGAAAACCACAAGGTTGACCATAATTGAACTCATGTTTTCTCTGGACAGTAGGTTTCTTTCTGATCTAGACAATTATTGTTGATAATCATCATATCGATGAGAATAGTTCTTGGACAAATGGCCATTGTTTATTGCTGCTTCTGAATCTATAGGTCTCTTTTGTATAAAGGAAGTTCTACAAAAGATAAATTAAAAGAGTGAAAGAAAGGGTCATGAGAAGAAATCATCAGAGATCCATTCACAATATTTCTAACCCCATTTGAATTCAAATTGTGACTAATATCACAGTTCCTGGGCTTATATTAGAGGTATTTTCTTTAATCAGTTTTAAAGCAGTATCAGATTAATAGCCTAGAATCTACAAACTAAGTATTTCCACTCAGGAAGAAGTCATGAAATCAGAAACTTAAAAACTGAAATCTGCTAAAGTGAAGAACTATGTCAAAGGTATTTTACAGTTTCTGTTGTTTACTCACAAATGAAAACATTTTTATTATCATTCTTTCTCCAGATTATGTAGGAAACTTTTGACCATGGATGGAGACCAAAGGAAATATAGCTGTAACACCACCTCTGCAATGTGCATAGAACGATGGGTATGTCATATGATGGAGATGATACAAGGAGAGAAGGCAGCTTTATTTGTATGGAGGGATGATGCTTATGCAGCTAATGGATGCTTATTACATTCATGCACACAAAACAACGCTGAGTGGCATCTTGATCAAAGAAAAAAATTCCTGTAAGCAGAAAATGATTTTTAAATAACTTAAAATTTTATTTGTAATTTCTCAAAAAAATTTGCATATACATTGATCAAACCCATACTTTTTAAAACTCCTTCCCCCTTTCCTTGCCTACTCATATCCCACAAACACCTCAGCTTCTCCCTCATCTTACTCTCCTTCTCTCTCTCAAACTAATTTTGCAACTTCTTCCCATAAGGTCCTCTCCTTTCCTGCTTTACTCATTATTTTGTGTCAAAAATATCTCAGAAGGTCAAATCTATCAGGTCAACTCTGCAAAATGTAGGAAAAGAGGGCAAATACTCTGCTGTGGTCTAAATGTGCCCAATAGCTGTGCCCCCTCCTAACCCCCAAAATTCATAATGTTTAAATCCTGACTCCTAGGTAATGATATTGGGAGATGATTAGGTCATGGGTGGAGTCCTTACCATTGGGATTGGTATCTTATAGAAGAGACCCCAGAGAGCGAGCTCCTCCCTTCTACTGGGAAGAAGGCACCATCTATAAACCAGAAAACAGGCCTTTACCACACTCCAAATTCATTGGTACCTTAATCTTAAACTTTCCAGCCTCCAGAACTATGAGAAAGAAATTTCTGTTGCTTATAAGCCACCCAGTCACAGAAATTTGCTATAGCAGCCCAAATGATCTAAGACACTAGCCAAGCCAGAATCCTCTTTAGAAGTTAGGGGTTCTTCAATTACTCATTTCCCTCACATATGGATCTAAGAAATTATCCAAAAGACAGAATCCACACCTAATTTGACAATCTTCAGCTTAATTTCATCTAAGACAGAAGGGTTTTACAAAGTTATCAAAATGAAGCTAATTTTTACCTACTTTTAGAATAAGAATTAACATATAGTTCAAACCATTTTTAAGAAAATGGGCAAAAAGATATTTCCAATTTAGACAATCAGAGATGTGTTGCAGTTGCAAACGTTACGGAATTACTATGGTAGATACTTCCCTTTCCCCTCAGTGTCAGGTACTCAATAGTTTCTTAAATGTATCTCAGTTATTGAATTTTTACATTATTTTCCTTTCCCAAGTTTTTCAAGTTAAGCAACTCTTTTTTTTTTTTTTTAATTCAGTGATTTAAATGCATGATTGCATGAACTAGGAATTGTTTCCTAACCCTCTACTTGCCCTTCCAAGGGGCAGTGATGAGATCAAGAATTACAGCTAGGTTTCCTTCCTGTTGCCATTCCAGGGCTCCTGCTCCATTGCTTTCAGCTTATCAAAGGTATGGCTGATGGGCACAGAAAAGCATACGGATTCACCTTCATAACAAGCATGCAATCAGATAGAAAAAGAAGTTTCATTTATACTGACAGAACTTGAAACCCAGTAATGACAATTATTAAGGCTTCATGGTGCCTCATGGCAAACAAATTGATGTCTCTGCATCTCTACAAATTACATCACTTTATGAAGCCATCAGTCTTTAAGAAGGGAACAAAAACCCTTATGCCATTAATGATGGTAATCATAAATTCTTATTCTCTTCCCTCTTAATTAGCTTACCACAAATTGACATTCTCACTTTCTTTCATGTTCCTTGTTCAATAATGGTACATGTTGATGCCAAGGAAATTACCACATTTTCATAAACTACACCCATAGCCTAGTGTGGCATTTACAAATAAAGTGTTTTGGTAACAAGAGAACTAAGTACGCGAGTGAGGATATATTGAGTGAATCTCCATCACCTCTACTAAATTAAAAACGTATTTTCTGTTGACAGTGGTCCATAACTGAGAGCACACTTTTGTTTCCTGATGAATTTCCTATTGATGTTAATCTATAATACACAACTTTTAAAATGGGTTCTTTAAAAATATTTTTGCCTCTCTATTCACACTATATGACTTAACAGAGATATAAAGATTTTGATTTTAATTGAGAGTATTTCCTAAAGTGTTACAATAGCTATCTTTAAATATCATCTGCATTATGGGTGGTCATGGGAGTACACCCTTCAGGTCTCCCCTCAAGAGAGCCTTCCATGAAGAGTACAGTTGACTGACAGCCTACAGCAGCCAGATCTTTGGATTCATTGCAGCATTCATGCTAAGGTCTCATTCCTTGCTGGTTCCTCCCAGCCAATGACTAAGCACAGCAATGAACTGGAGCCAGACTATTTCTGATCAACACAGGCCTCTGTTAATAGGAAGTATTTGCTCAGGGTTGTTTGCCACAAGTTTCTGAAAGCTGCACAGCAGACTAACGTCCTTCCTACCCAATCCTTTTCCTTCCTCCTCTCCTTTCACAGGTATCAGCTCTATACTGCAGTCTAAAAGCTCTCTGCTTCCTCCTCTCGCTCCCCGTCCTCCCAATGCTTCAGTTGTTTCACTCAATAAATCTGCATGTCCAATATTGTTTCTGTATTTGCTTCATGGAAAATCCAAAGGGACACCTGTAATGATTTTTTTAAACCCAATTGTTAAGGATTTAAATCTCTTAATGTGTTGCACTTGAATTTTACAGGTTTCACTTCATTGGACGGTATACCAAGGTATTGAGTGTTACATTAGAATTCCTTCCCTTGCCTGGTACACTCTGCAGGGTTGGTACAAGAGACCTTGTAATGCTAGCTTAGAAAGATTCAGCCACCAGGGCTGTGAGTGGAGTTGGTGTTATTCTCTCTGGAACAACCATAATGGGAGAGAGGACTGAGGTGGGCTGGATCTGTGGGTTTCCTGCAGGGTGTTCCAACCAAACAATGAGGGCAGATGTGATTTATGTGTTAAGTCATCTGTGACACCAGAATTACCTCACAAGTAAAGAAATTGATGGTCATGTTGCAATTACTTTCTCTACTTTTTACCCTGGCCTCTTTAACCATCCATCTCAGAACCACCCTTTAATTTCCTTCCATGTCTCCTATTGACAGTTAGCACTAAATCAGCCTGACCGGGGGCATATCCTCTCTCCAATAATGCACAGCAGACAGTCCTTCAGCCACAGAAAGTTGATGGAACTCAACCTTGATGCTTCTGTCCTGCTATTGATCCCTATGATAAGAAGTCATTCCTACTCAATTACATATCCCTAGCAGTCTCTGGCATACCACATTACTTTACAGAATACAAATAAATTGTCTCTCCACTGCCAAAGAAAAGCTTGACAGGGAAAATCTAAAATGTTCTGAGAAATCCCCGTTCTGCTGGGCACAATGACACTCTGATTTCACCTCCACTTGGCTGTGTGATGTGATGATGACCAGGATGTTTGATTTCTCTGGGATTCAATTTTCTCATCAATAAAATGAGGATTCTTTCCAATTCTAGTCTATAGGATTTAATCCCTCTTTCTAACCTATAATTCACCAGGATTTTTTTTACCCACACCTTCTTCCTTACTTTTTTAATATTCCACATTCCTAAAATTTGCTCTTTACTTTCTAACTTTACCCTAGTCTTTAATTTTCACAAACTTCACAACTTTACAACCAATCTCCCACCAATATAAGCATGAAAGCTTACTTATGCACAGATGGCATAAACTGTGAAAATGTAGATCAAGTCTTTCTACTCCAGAATCTTTAACCGGATTATCACCAGGAAAGCTAAAATTCTACTTTTGCCAGGACATACCTTTGTTTTTATTGGACTGAATTAGAGAAGGAAAAAGGTAAGAATAAGAAAAGATGCTGAGGTGCAAAATTTGGGAATCAACCACAAATTTTTTCTGCTCACAACTAGAAATTTTCAAACAATAAATGGCTTGTTAAGAAATGCTTTTCAAATAGCAGTTTTTCCAATACTAAATATTCTTCCTAGCCACAAGCTGCTAATTAATGTTTGGTTATTGACCCGAGGCAGAGAAAACAATATGGAAACACGCCTGCAGATAAGAGGGAATAAACACCGTCAGTAGAGGAACTGAAATTATTTCAGCATGGCTAAAGCTCAGAGTACAACACGGGAAGTGGCAAGAGATGATGTTAGAGGGGCGGTGTCAGCAAGTCCAAGTCATGATAAGCCTTAAAAAAACATTATAGGGCCTGAGGGCAATGGGAGCCACCGCGGTATTGTGAGCCCGAGGGTATCCTGGCCACGTTGGAATTCAGGGGAAGTCCGAGGGGAAGAACTGCTGGTGAAGAGGTCTTTTAGGAGGTGAGAGAAGCAGCACAGGCAAGTGATAATGGTGGTCTGAATTAAGTCTTAAAGGTAGGGAGGGATAGAAGTGAGCCAGTTTGAGAGAAATAAGCAGAAAAAATATATATAACTTTGTTATTATATTTTATGTAGAGAAAGAAAAGAGAAAAAAATCAGGGAATTCACCCAGTTGTCTGGCTTGGGCGGCTGAGAGAATCATGGCATCACGTATTACTTTAAATGCATGGAGGAAGGAATAACACAGATGGAAGTGCATGGTCAGTTAAGTTTGAGGCACTTTGAGTTTGAGATGCCTTTTAAGAGCAACTACAAGGTCTTTGGCAAAATGTGCCCTAACCTATCCAGCAGTATCCTCTGCAATGGTCTTTCTTCCTGAATTGGACACAACTGTGGTTGCTGACCCCTGACCTTGAAGCACCCACCACTGCTACAGAAACCTGTGCTGTACAGAAATATTGGATACTGACCAGACCTCCATGTTGTATAACTCTAAGAAATACCATCCACATTATAGCGCTGTTGCCACAATGTACCTTTCTGTCTCATATGTATATTTTAACGAAATCTCCAGCCAGGGACACTCTAGGGCCACGTGACAGAATCCCTGGCATAGTTGCCTGCTCTTGCTGCTCTTTTATATCTTTGAGGTGCAGGGAAATAAAACAAACCAGATCATCCCTACCCGAAAGGGAAAGCTGACAAAATGGGCTTTTTAAAAAAACAATTGAGTTCTTGCTGGAAGCAGTTTGTGAAGCACAATACAAGCCTGTTGGTAGACAAAATTTCCTCATTCCATTGGGCCAGCTGTAGCACCACTGATAATTTTCCTATTTCTTTAAGGCAGACCTCTCTGATATTTTCAACTAGGCTCTGACTAGTAATAGTTAAGATTTATATATGGAAAGGATATCAAAAATCTAGGAATAAATAGGAGGGGTGGCATTTATTGCTGCATTATAATTGAATAAGCAGACACATTGTTACTGACTACAATGTTCCCAGGAAGAATTAATTTGCCATATGAGTTATTTAGTATTTGGACAAAAAATCATTAGTTATTGAAGCAAGAAGGAACTTTGGAGATTATTTGGCCTAATTTTCTTATTTGGGTAATAATGAAACTAATGTCCAAAGAGGCTTAGACACTTTGTCAAATAAGGCCAGTGCTGTACAAAGGAGACAGGCCACCTAACCCCAGGCCTGTGCCCTAGTTCCTAACTTACACAAGCTCTCTGTGAAATAACTCATAGGCTAATCTACAGAATCCATAAAAGAACATAGAAAATGGCTTTATATCTACCTCAGTACCTATTGTATGTATACCCCAAGTAGTGCAATTGTCATTTTAACAGTATGAAAGCAGAAGTTTCCTGCAATTATAAATTCACTGGTCAGCTGACCCTTATCAATATTATTGAGTGTCTAATGTGCTTCACGGAACACACACACATACACTGGTGTTCTGAATCCACAGTCAAGGTCTAACTTAGTGGTTCTTAACCTGGGGCAACTTCGCCCTCACTGGACATTTCCAGAGACATTTTTAGGTGTCACAACTGGGAGACTACAAATGGCATCTAGTGAGTAAAAGCCAAGGATGGTTCTAAACATCCTACAGTGCACATGGCAGCCCTCCCACAAAGAGAATTATCTAGACCAAAATGTTAATAGTGCTGAAGCTGAGAGTCCCTGGCCTAGATGAATTATGTAGACAATAACTCAAAAGTCCCCTATTAGTGGCTGGTGGTAATGGTGTTGGCTTCAAATTTAGAAAATGAAGAGCGGTAGATAGCTCTCTGGGGACAGATTATATGCCCCCCCATGAGGCAAATATAATAGTCCAGCAGAGAACAAACTATTGAAAGGAAGTGTAGGGTAGTAGCTAAAGTCAGAGGGCTTAGGTTCAAGCTCTCTGGCTGGGCAAGTTACTTTAACCTTTCTGAGTCTTATCCTCCTCAACTCTAAAATGCAGGTTAAAAAAATAGTACACCTTCCCAGGTAGTTGTGAGGATTAAATTGTATATATATGAAGTGCTTCTTCACATAGTGCCTGCATCTAATAAATGCTTAACAAGTGGCTCTAATTTTCACCACATTTAGAGCTTGTCAGCATTATCTGTCAAATCCAAAGCTCCCATTTTACAGATGACAAAACTAAATCTCAGGCTCATAGACAGAAAGCAAGATGACAGGTATGGTGGGGGTGGTTAGGGTGTAGAGCAAAAAGGAGAAAGGACTCATAGACATGGATAACAGTGTGAGGATTGCAGGGGGAGAGGCACGGGGCATGAGGGGACTAAATGGTAATGGAAAAAATATAATATAAAAAGAAAATCTAAATCTCAGAAAATTATAAATATTTCTTATATTTACTCTGCCATTCCATATGAGGCCTAGATAGTAGACAGCCAATAAATATTATTATTTTTATTACTAAATTCTCAACATCTGAGGAAAGGAAGAAAAATATTGTTATCTCCTTTCAGAAATGGACAACTGAGGCCAAACATTCAGTATCTTACCCAAAGTTCCCTTTTGGGAATCCCAAGCCAGATCCTCAACCTAAGTGCCAAGCACTCATTTGCTAATGTCTCAGCAAGGTGAATTTCAAATCATTTCTATTACCTTTTTTAAGGCTTTGGTCCTAATGTGATTATATAGATCATATTCATATTCCCCTGAAAGGTAGAAGTTTCCAAACGAAAAGTGATTAATCAATTGCAGGCAGCATAAACCATTCATAGGCATTAGCACAGAGAGGGCCCAGTTCACTAGGCATCTTCCTGACAACAAAGCAAATTAATACACCAGCTCTCTAGCAAACCTTGTACCAACTTATCTAAATAGGTCAAAAATAAAAAATAATGTATCAGGGGTTACAATGCTAATGAATAAACCTGTTTCTTCACAAGGATTCTAGATTTGTGACGCTTTCGCAAGGAATTCTACAAAGCAGTTCAAGACTCTTTATACATGTGACAGACCACTTGTAATTGTCCAAAATCAGGGCGGGTTAGGAATTTATCTGAAACACACAGAGAGGAGCTATGGGAACCCAGGTCAAATAATAATGTCTTTTATCCTATAGCAAAATACTATGACTCCCTGCCCTGCTCCATAAACAGAAGGGCCAGAGTCCGTGACTGGTGACTGCGGAGGACGGGACTCAGGAACTACATTTCTTCCCGTTCAAAGGGAAAAGCAAAGATCCAAGTCTTGGGATTGACTTCAAGGCCGCACCTGAGAATCAACTGGAGAAACAGTCTGATTTCAGTAAGAAAATCATAGGCATGTTTCCGAAAGCGTGTATTCCTAAACCTCTCCGCTTTCACAGCGTGTGTCTAAGCAGCACGAGAGAAAAGCTCAGTAGAATTGCCTTGCTATCTTCAGTTTAATTTAGGGTTTTGTTTTGTTTTTTAATTAGTGCCGTTGGTGGATGTGTTGTTTTGTTTATCTCTTTCAATTTCTCTGGCCAGAGAACACACACAGCTTCACTGTCATAATCCCCTTATTCACAGGTTCACTTTTGCAATAATATCTCTCACCCAACTTCAAACAAAAGAAAGCTTCCAGTCAAGAAAGCCCCTAATGTTAATGGCCTATTTAATTCTTATCTTTCCTCTGCTGAGCTTCTACTCTTAGAGTCTCCAATGCCCAGAAGCATATTCAGAAATAACTTGAAACAATCAAACATAGGCGCCAACCACAGGAACGGCCAGATGTTCTGGAGGCCCCCTGTGATGCCAAGTTTAACCTTTCCCTGTTTGCAACGAGAGGGGCCGATGGGTACTGCAGAGGTGACCAGGGCACCTCAACATCAAGCGGAACTCTCCGGGTTTGGGACCAACATTTATGGGGCTTCTTAACTTTTTAACACTCAGTATTGGCACCAGTAACCTCTTATCCCTAAGTCAATCAGCAGCATCCACCACCACTACCTAGACCATTACTGGACATGGCAAGTTAGAGTTCTACTCTATTTAAATTACTGAAACTGAGCAGCCAGGAATCTGTGGTTTCTTATTCCTGTTCTCCTAGTGGTATATATTACAATTCCAAGTGGTGAATTAAGAGTTGATGTGTTCACCATGACCGGTGTGGTTCAGTGGGTTGGGCATCATCCTGCAACTAAAAGGTCACTGGTTCAATTCCCAGTCAGGGCATATGCTTGGGTTGTGGGTCAGGTGCCCAATTGGGGGCATGCAAGAGGGAACTGATCAGCGTTTCTCTTGCACATCCATATTTCTCTTCCTCTCTTTCTCCCTCCCCCCTCTTTCTAAAAATAAAAAAACAAAAGTTAAAAAAAAAAAAAAAAAAGACCTGATGTGTTTGAGTCCTGGGCTAAACATTCAGGTACATATACAGGGGTGGGCAAAAATAGGTTTACAGCTGTGACTATGCAAAGCATGGAGTTTATTCTTCTATTATTATTTACTGATTATTGTTTTTTCTGCATGAACAACTGTAAAGCTGGTTTCGCCCACCCTGTATGTAAGGATTAAGTCAGAAAGGGAGAAAGTCATATCATAGGTTAAATTCTCATGGCAGGTGGTTGTCAGCCTCAGATACACATGATAATTTTTTAACGAAACTTCATAAAAATAAAAATACCCAGATCCCTCTCCAAATATCTCCACATATAATTCCCAAGCACCATCATAGTAAAGATCACCGAGGTAGCTTAATTTTCTAAGTGTACACACACCTCTCTGCCTGCCCACTTCATTACTGTTATCTCCCAGACATTGGCAGGTCTGGCTTGAGTGCTTGGTGTTGGGAGACTAGGAATCAGGCACAGGATCCCTCTACTAAGCTATTCCTCCTGCGGCAGATCCTGAGGCACTCCTCCCCGCATCACTGGGCCAAAAGAGAAAGTAGCTAAGGCCACAGCAATAACTCAAGAAGCAGGTTTACTTATTCATTAAGTTTCCTGTGTCCTAATTCTGGACTCCACTTACTAACTTTTACAAGTTGTATTTGCTGGAAATTAAAATGTTTTCTGTAGTTTGGAACTACAGTTTAGGCAGTGAGTCATGATTTAAGCTTTTTCCAATTCTAAACAAAAAATATATATATAAAGGTACACAACATTTTACTATAATGCGGGCTACAGCATACTCTGTGTATTACCATGCCATGTGAACTTCGTGTCTTTTGAGTTTGGCTTTCTTGCCTGATTACATGTTTGGCCCACCAAACCATTTTGGATCTAGACAAAATGAAAACATCATTGTTTTTATATCCTAGTCATGTTCTATAGCCCTGAGCAGAGCAGATGTTTGGGGAAACAAATAATAAGAATGGTCTACAGAGGGAATATGAAGTGAAAGAACCGCTGCTAACCTTTCCCTTTTCATGTGAAGTGTGAAGACACCATGAATATGTAATGCTGCTTTATTACACTCAGGGAATTAAAGTCCACTCGTTTGCTTTAAAGGCTTAACTTTCTCCTTATCCTTGTGCGTGTACTTTTTGTGGCACTCTGTCAGAATTTAAAATCTGAGAATTTGAATATTTCACATGAAAGTGTGAAACAGATAAATTACACAATCATTCAGAACTTTCCACCTCTTATTGGCCTACTAAATTTAATCTCCAGTTGGACTTTAATGCATAAATTCTGCAAAACTTGGTAATAAAACTAACCATTTTTCAGCTTATTATTCATATTTTGCCTTATCTTCCTTTTTTGAGACTCACACACTGAAAACCTTAAAAATCCACCTGTTTGAAATTGAATTCCAACCAATTTTGTCTAAAGGATTGAAGTATGAGTACCTTACCTTCCAGTGATTCAAAACATTCTGTTAGGATCCATAAAGCACATTTCTGTGTTGAATGACTGTTTCAAATGTGAAAAAATCTAATTGTATATGTAAATTGGTTAATATTTTAATGATTATATTACCATAGTTACAGAAATGAATATTACAGCAAAAATTATGGTCACCCCACATTTTTCATTAGCCCCAAGAATTTTTTCTAAAGATACTCTTCTCCTTCCAATTAATCCTATGTCCATTAATGATGCTTTTCAATTAGAACAGAATGCCAGACATTTAGGATATTCTGCTTCATATGGTCCAGATCAAATCAAATCACATAAACAGTTTGAATGGACTATGCTAAGAATGGGTAATTTTACTGAGTCAAATACACATTATTTTCTTGCTACATAACCATGTAAAATAATCAATGATTTTAATAATTACATTTGGTCAGTGTAATATTTTTTATTGTTTCTTTGAGACATTGTAGACATAAAAAGATTCTCACAGAAAACATATTAAGAAATATTTCTTGCTGTCTTGTTTACTTTGTTTCTACCTTGCTAGGTTCATGAATAATTTTACGTAGCTTTAAAAGATCATACAATAGAATAAAAAAGGAAGTATCTTGAGTACAATAATCTAGTAGGAAATAAAATAAAATAAAGAAAAAAGATAAAACCAAGAAGTTAAGTTAGAATAGAAACCCTGTTGCTTAGAGATAGACCAAGGAGAAAAATTACATCACATGGCCCACCGGGGCATAAACAACGAACAAACTTGTACATGACCTAACTATGTGATAAAGATGTCAGCTTCTACTACAATCATATCGAAATATAAATGTTTAAAATCAATCTGCTGTAGACCTTAATCTTACACGATGTTGTTTATCAACTATAACTCAATTTTTTAAAGAAGAATACAGGTTGCTCCAAAAAAAAAGGAAGCATTCCTAAATCTTAATCCTGAGAGACATTTTTTCCCACGAGTCCTTATGAAGTAGATTGTGTGAAATATAAACAGGATTTTCAACAACACCTTTGCAGTAAATACAATAAGAATCTCAGGGCTTTTTCTAACAATGTCTCTCAAAGCAGGTCAAGAAAAATCACAATGCAAAACAACTGAAAACGTGGCTGATGAAAAGCACCTGGGAAGAGAGGGCTGCTAAAATAATGCAGCACAAGCAAGCATCCGTCTGATCTGATGACTCATGAATACAAAAGTAGTCTGTATATCCTTCAAAAAACACTCTATAAACATTTGATAAATACTAAGTGGTAGTGAATTCACGATATTTTCTAACAAGTAAAATTATAAATAAGTGATTCAAGGTTTTTCAGTGGATCTTTACCTGGATTTCATTTAAAGCCTCTATTAATCTAAGACTTCCCTAGAAATCATTGCCAAGTGTTATCAGAGTTAAGTCCTCAGGCATGTCCTTCCTCCACAGCCAGTTCAACCCAGGTGCATAAAGTGACATGGATGTTAATTTTCAACCTCTTCCCTTTCCCGTCCATCACATTAAAAGACAAGATTATTGGAAACATTAACACAAAATAAACAAAGCTCTACCACCCCATTCACCCTCATTTTTCATTTGGAATTTTTTTTCAGAAATTAAGGAAAAAGCAACACCATAGACTAGAACTCCAGTCTCCACTGTTCTTACTTCTCTGGGCTACTTAGTGCCAAACCAGTCACAGGTAAAACAGTACACAAAGCTCTGGGACCATGTGGTCAGAGCGCATGTTACCTTGAAACCGAGAAGAAAGTGATTGGAATCAGCTTGGTGTTCAGTGGGCTGCCCAATATTTGTCCTGCCTTAAAACACACACACACACGCACGCACGCACGCACGCATGCACGCACACACACCTTACTCAACAGTAGCTCCTAAAATGGACCAGCATTATTTGCTGGCTCCACCTTCAGTCTCCTCTGGCTCTGTTTTCTACTGTGGGAACTTCCCATCGATGGAATCTATCTAAAAGTCAGCTAACTAAAAGAAGCCTACTAACACAGCCCAGAGCAGAGAAGGAAAAAAAGGAACAGGGTGGAGAATAACCAGCTTAATGACCTTGCAAACAAAGGCATTTCTGGTGCTTCCATGGAGGCTTAGGGGACCATCTTGGCAGTCATATGGATGTGAGTGTGCGGGGTAGGAGGCGGTACTGTGTATCTATCTATGAGCTAAATTCATAATCCTTCTTGGTTTTATCCTCTCTCAGGAAAATGGAATTTTTCACTCATGATTCTTAAATTACTTGCTGATTTCATACACTTTTGCTTGATCTATCTCATTTCCAAAGACAGCATTTTTATTTTTGTCCTTGAATGGTACAGCCTTATATGAGAATATTGGAGGTGTGAGGGTGTCCAGCAGTGTGCTCTCCATGTTTACTCCCACAGGGAAGAGAAAGGGAGAGGAACATACTTAATCCAGCTGTTTCCTGACCCTCATTATAGACTTTAGTTCCAACTTCTTTATAAACAACAATGCACAGAGAACCTCATTTATTTAACTGGGAAGAAAATGGAATGAAGACAAAGGAGAGAAGGTTGATGGAAGGATGCTCGAAAAGACCCTTGACCTACACACCACAATTTTCACATCCAAAATGTAATTTGCATGTATTCAACAAGGAAGCACATTTCAAAAAGTAATTTAAACTTAAGCTAAACAGCTGGTCTGAAATAAAAGCTACTCTTCAAGCATTTGTTTAATGTTAAATGTAAAGCTTGGAAGAATACTTCCTAAAATACCTCTATAGCATACATTGTTAGTGAAAAACATACTCTACAGTTGGTACGGGAATACCTCCTAGCATATATTCGCCCAATATGGCTCCATACAGAAAAAAAGGGAAACTAAGATCAACAACAATAATTTAAAGATATTATAGCTTAAGAATTGTTCCAGAAACTTACATCTCCCCAGACTGAAAGTTGGACTCAAAGCTGGAGTATTCATCCTGAAAGCAGGTTTATTAGATAAGAATACTCTATAGATTTGGACACTCCAGGTCAAGATGGAGGCATAGGTAAACATGCTTTACCTCCTTGCACAACCATAAGAAGGATCACAACTAACCTCAAAACAAAAAACATCCAGAACTGCCAGAAAATGGAACTGTATGGAAGTCCAACAACCAAGGATTTAAAGAAGCCATATTCATACAGACAAGTAGGAGGGCTGGAGATGGGGAGCTGGGGCGGAGAAGATGCAGTGTGGTGGCAGCGAGGCAGCAGTGGCAAGGCAGCCAGTGCAATGGGTGGTCCCACATTCACGTGTGGTGGATAAAACTGGGAGGGATACCTTGGGAGCAAGCGATCCCAGCCATAGGCCAGACCATGCAGCCCAGGGTTCCAGCACCAGCAAAACAAAGCCTCATAGCTTTTGGCTGTAAAAATCAGTGAAGGTTGGGGCAGCAGAAGAAGGGCCCAAAGGATTCTAGAAGAAACGTAAACCCACCCACTCTGGGAAGTTCCACCAGGTAGTACCATGTAGAACTAGAACTACCTGTGTGGAAATAGAGGGCTACCACTTGCCTACAAGAAAGGGGTGAAGTTACTGGAAATGGGGCAGGTGCCAGGCAAGCCTTAACAGCATTGTTCCCTCTCTGACACCTCCCCCACATACAGAGCCACAAAGCAGTGAAGCAGGCTGTCCCAACCTGGTAAATACCTAAGGCTCCACCCCATACAACTTAACAGGTGTGCTAAGACAGGCAGTCAAACAGCTCTACCTAACACATGAAAACCAACACAGGGAGGCTGCCAAATTGAGAAGACAAAGAAATATGCCCCAAATGATAGAACAGAACAAAACCCCAGAAAGAGAACAAAGTGAAATGGACAGCTAACCTATCAGATGCAGAATTCAAAACATTGGTGACAAGGATGCTCAGAGAACTCACTGAATATGGCAAAAGCATAAGGAAAGAAATGAAGGCTACACTAAGTGAAATAAAGAAAAATTCATAGGGAACTAACAGTGAAGGGAAGGGAGCTAGGGTTCAAATCAATGATTTGTAACATAAGGAAGAAATAAACAACCAACCAGAACAGAATGAAAAAACAAGAATTCAAAAAAATGAGCAGAGAATAAGATGACTCTGGAACATCTCAAAAGTGCCAACATCCGAGTTATAGGGATGCCAGAAGGAGAAGAGGAGGTGCAAGAAATTGAAAACTTATTTGAAAAAAATAATGAAAGAAAACTTTCCTGTTTTGGCAAAGGAAATCGACATACAAGTCCGGGAAACACACAGAGTCCCAAATAAGTTGGAACCAAAGAGGACTGCACCAAGACGCATCATAATTAAAAGGTTAAAGATAAAGACAGAATTTTAAAAGCAGCAAGACAAAAGAAGAGAGATACCTACAAGTGGTTCCCAGAAGACTATCAGTGAATTTCTCAAAACAAACTTTTCAGGCAAGAAGGGAAGCAAGGACCTCCAATCAAAATTACTCTACCCAGCAAAGCTATCATTTAGAATTGAAGGGGAGATAAAGTGCTTCCCAGACAAGGTAAAACAAAAGGAGTTCATCATCACCAAGTCATTATTACATGAAAAGTTAAAGGGACCTATTTTTAAGAAACAGAAGATCAAAACTATGAACATTAAAATGACAAAAAACTCACAACTATCAACAACTGAATCTAGAAAACAAAAACAAA
Organism: Anoura caudifer; assembly: GCA_004027475.1. Lineage (NCBI taxonomy): Eukaryota > Metazoa > Chordata > Mammalia > Chiroptera > Phyllostomidae > Anoura > Anoura caudifer. The sequence goes on from PVKU01005444.1 coordinate 38,488, forward strand.
AATAAACTAAGTAAACAACTAGAACAGGAACAGAATCAGATATGGAGATCATTTGGAGGTTATCAGTGGAGAAGGGGAAAGGAGATAGTGGGGGAAATGGTACAGGTATTAAGAGGCATAACTGGTAGGTTCAAAATGGGCAGGGGAATGTTAAGAAAAGTATAGGAAATGGAGAAGCCAAAGAACTTACATGTACTACCTATGGACATGAACTAAGTTGGGAGGGGTGAGAATTGCTGGAAGGAAGGGGGTACCAGGTGGAGGGGAGGGCAAAGAAGAAAAAACTGGGACTGTTGTAATAGCCTAATCAATAAAACATACTTTTAAAAAAGAATACCCTATAGATCTGAAAAAGAACCTCCTAATCCTGAGAGGATGTCACTAGGAAAAACAAAATTATGATTATATGAGGTGTGAATTGTTCTCAGACATGTAAGATACATGTTACATCACAATCTTTTATATTTTTTCAAATTAATTAGAAGGAGCTCAATTTCCTGCCCACTCAAATTGGCAGGAAGATCTATTCAGTCATTTTGGGCTCTCTGAACCATTCCTAGGATAACCAAAATAGATCTCATAGATAGATAGATAGATAGATAGATAGATAGATAGATAGATAGATAGATAGATAAAACAGACCTGCAAGCCTTCCAGTTTTTGAGCAGAGAAGAGCCTCAGTCTGTGGCTGCCACAGTTGCCATTTGCTCTTTGGGGCCACATGGTGCCACTGTCAAGCACTAGTCTCTCACCATCTGTCCAAGCTGTTGTGCCATCTGTGGTCCAAGCCAATAAGCCCTATTTGTGGATGGGCAGTTCCCCAGCAGTTTCACTCCCTTGCAGGCCAAGTCCCACCATGGGAGGCTTTGCCTGCTCCTAAGGCCACAGTTTGGTCCTCAGAGGTATCACCTCATGTTCCTGATCCTCAGAGTTGCAGCATCTAATTAGGTTTAGGACTTTCTACTTCCCTTTTGTCCTCTCAATCCTGAGAGGTGACCCCAGGTAGATATTTTTTTCTCTTTTCAACACTGTAAACCCAGACGGTTTGCTCTTTTTTGGACATTACACCTAATTGCTTTGATTCCCTTATACACACACATAAACACACACACACACACACACACACACAAACACACACACACACAACACACTACACAAGTCTTTTTAATGGCTTTTTTTCAGAAGGGCCTGCCAGCATCACCACAGTGGAAGACCCTCTGTTTATAAAAAAAAAAACTCAGGCATTAAGAACCCAAAGATTCTTGAGAGAGGAAAAACTCCATTTCCTTCCTTCCTGATGAGATTGCTGTAAGGGGAAGTGAAGCACGGGATGTTTCTAGAGGTCACCTACTTTACTAAATTCATTATAAATCTATTTTTCATTTGTTTATTGAGCTCCAACTTTGTTTCTGGCAGTGTGAAAGACACCGAAGATGGCAGAGTGAGGAAAAAAAAGTGTTGTCCTGTTGCTATGGACTTTACAGGCTCAAATTACCATGATGCAAACTAATAGACACCTCTGGAGAAACGGAAAAAGTGCAGGACAGGAGCCCTGTGCTTGAAGGGTTTTTACACATAGGATAGGTAGATAAAATGATTGATGCTAAAAACAAAAAATACAAATGATAGGTTCCATACAGAATGCTAAGAGTAACTGAACAATTGCCAGATTGGAAGAAATTAGAAATAATTTCAGGAGGAATAAGTATTTGAACAGAACCTGAGGAAGGTGAAGAACCTTGAATAATGAAAAAAGGAGAGGAAACTATGAAGTTATTTTCTTATTAAGAAAATACCTGGAAATTCAAGATTTTCAAATTACTTCTAATAGGAAGCAAAAAGCACTTACTTTAATTTTGTTTTTATTTTTTCTTTACTTATTTATCTTTTGGCAGTTTCTTTTTTACCTTATTTTTATTGTTGACACTATTGCAGATATCCCTATTTCCCCCCATTTGTCCATGCCCACCCAGACCCCATTACCCACTGTCTCTGGCCATTACCACACTGTTGTCCATCTATGAGCCATGCAGTATGTTCTTTGGCTGATCCCTTCTATACCCTCTTGCTTCCAGTCCCCCACCCCCTCCTCTAACAGCTGTAAGTCTGTTCCATGTATCCATACCTCTGTTTCTATTTTGCTTAATAGAATGTTTAAGATACACAGACTCAAATTTTATCTATCATTTCACTTTTTAGAGAGCTGATCTTGCTATATTTTCAAATAGGAAGTATCAGATCAACCATAAACCTATCTCTTAACTTTCTTTTATCATGAAAAATTGCATTTTTCTGTTTCTTCCTCATCTTGAAGAAGTAGGTAAACTACCCTTCCAAAAACAAACACTTTATATAATCTTTTATTGTTTTTCAAGTACAGTTGTTTCTATTTCCCCCCATCCCCTCCCCTTTTCCCCACCCTCAGTCCTACTTCCCTTTGGCTTTGTCTATGGGTCCTTTGTACATGTTCCTTAACTCTTCCCCTTATTTCCCCCATTCTCTCCCCTCCCCCTCCCCTCTGGTTACTGTCTGTCCTTTATTCCAGTGTCTATGTTTATATTTTACTTGCTTGTTTGTTTTGTTGACCAGTTTCCACTTATAGGTGAGATCATATGGTATTTGTCTTTCATCACCTGGCTTATTCACTTAGCATAATGCTCTCCAATAATCTCAATGGAAGAGTAAATTGTCATGATCTTCCTAAAAGGTAATTTGCCAATTAGTATCAAAAGCCTAAAGAAATGGACAAACCAGCTGGAATAGTTAATATACTTTGAGGAATTTATCTAGAGAAATAGTAAAAAGTATTCACAAAGATTTTGGTGAAAGATATCCATTGTATTGATATTTGTAAAAGTAACAAGTTTAAGGCAACTTAAATATCCAAAGTTGTAGATATGGCTAAATACCTTATAGTATAGTCATATAAAGATGATCTTGAACATATTTAAGATATAAGAAAATGTTCACAAGTTGAAAACATTAGTTATAAACTATGAACAGTAGGATTGTAAGTATATCACATATTATGTGTATATAATACATTTAGATGGTGAAAAAATATTTAAAATGCTAAGGGTTATTATCTTGCTGGCAGCATGATGACTGAAACATGTTCCTTCCTCATGCTCTTATGAATTACTTTAAACAATGGATATATGCTGGGAGAGACAGGCTTGTGCACGTGCTCTTCTGACCCCCCTTGGCCACGTCAGAATGGGCGTTAGACCTGGAGTACTTCCTCTCGAAGAGACAGAATCTTCTCAAGCTCAGCACCTTGTGTAGGAACATCTTTCCTTGTTTGGGATGTAATGTATACTCCTTTGTTCCACTTAAGATGTGGATCATACGGCACCCGGCCAACCCCACTGCTATATGTGCTCCCTGTGGGGAAGGGATGGGATCCTTTATAGCACAAGAGGGGTATGAGCAGGTCAATTGTTCATGCATCAGCCACACTAATAAATACATGAATAAAAATGGTTTAAACACACCAATCCAACTAAAATAGAGAAACTTTCAGGTTAATATAAAAACAAGATCCAACTATATGTTATCTATAAGAAACCCACTTTAAACAGACAGATAAATTAACAGTAAAAAGATGAAAAATGATGTACCTTGCTAACACCAGCCAAAATAATGCGGCAGTAGCTAAATTGGTATCAGATATACAGAATAAAAATATGACCAGGGATAAAGACAGACATCAAATAAAAATAGAGGGGATAATTATCTAAGAAGATATAACATTAATTGTGTAGGCATATAAAACAGAGGTTCAAAACCACATAAATCAAATAGTGATAGAACTCATAAATTCACAATTATAGCAACATAGACAGAACAAACAAAAAATCAGTAAAAATATAGAAGGCCAAAACAGCAATATCAACCAACTTGACATAATTGACATTCATAGAACACTTCACTTTATACTGAAAAATACATATTTTTTCAAGTGTATATAGAACATCACCAAGGAAGATGATATTAAGACAATAAATCAAATATCAACAGATTTAAAGGAATAGGTATTACACAAGGCATGTTTTCAGAGAAAAACGGAATTTAAATATCAATAACAGAAAGATATCTGAAAAATCACTAAATAGTGGGAAGTCAAAAAAGCACTTCTGAATACCCCTGGGTAAAAGAGAAAGTACCAAGGAGTAATATTGGCAAAAGGATAAACACAAAGATCAATGAAAAAGAATACATAGAAATAATCCTACACAAAAATAGTCAACTGACATTTGGCAAAAAAGAAAAAATAATTTCAGAAAAGAAAGGACTACCTTCACAATAAATGGTGACTGAAAAACTGAACAACCAGAAAACTATACACCTCCGTATATACCTCGACTCTTACTCCAAAACTGACCACAGACCTAAATATAAAAAGTAAAACTCTCAAAATTCTAGAAAAAAATAGGAGAAAAACTTTTAGATCCCAAGTTAGGCAAAGATATTTTCAACATATTGTATTTAACACATGATACCAAATGTTCGGTACGTGGGGTGGGAATGATAAACTGGGTTTTATCAAAATTATAAACCTCTCCTTTATGAAAGGTACTGTTAAGAGAATGAAAAATGCTACAAACTGGGAGAAAATGTTTGCAAATCACATTCTAACAAAGGACTTGTGTACACAATATAGGAACTACTCTCAAAAAAGGAATATGAAAATAAACAACCTAATTTTTTAAAATAAATGAACAGAAAATCTGAACAGACAACCAAAAAATGTTTAAATGCAAAATAAGCATTTAAAAATGCTCCATATTACTAATCATTTTGAAAATGTAAATTAGAAACACAATATTATAGGGGTATACATTTATTAGAATGACAAACAAACAAAAAACCCTAATACATCAAGTTCTGAGAGGATATGGAGAATCCAGAACTCTTGTACACTGCTGGTGGGAATTTAAATGTACAACCACTTTTAAAAAACACTTTGGCAATTTCCTATAAAGTTCACTATGTACTTACAATGTAAGCCAGTAATCCCAACCCTAGGCATTTACCCAAGAGAAATAAAAACTTATGTTCACACAAAAACTGTACGAGAATATTTTTGTATCAGCTCTGTTCATAATTGTCAAAAACTGGAGACAACCCAGATATTCTTCTACCAGTGAATAAATAAAATGTGGTTCATGAATACAATAGAATACTATTAAGCAATAAAAAGAAATAAATTATTGATTCACATAATAGCATGGATGAATCTTAAATAAATGTTGTTAATTGAAAAAAGCCAGAAACAAAAGGTGCGATTTAATTTACGACTTTCTGGAAAAGGCAGAAAGATATAAGTAGAAAACAGATCAGTAGTTGCTAAGGATTAGGGGTAGAGGATGAACCTGACTATAAAAGGACAGAAAGAGATTTTTTGAGGTGATAAAGTATTCTACATCATAATTGGGGTGGTAAAGACACAATTCTTTGGATATGAACAAATGTATGAAAATATGCACTACAAAGAGTAAACTATTCTTTATGTTAATGTTTAAAGAACCAGAAATAAAAGAAATGCAAAATAGAATACAAATATCAATAAACTTAACTGAATTACAAATAAATAATATAATCACAGTGAAAGGCATGAGGAAAGAAAGAAATAACCTAATTTAACTTTGACAAATAATATTTTGACTGGATACTGTAAAGCTAAAGACTAAAGAGCTGTACATGAAAACTACGTAGTTGGTAAATATGTCTCTCACAGGGGTATGTGTTAGCAATTTCAAAAAAGCTTTGTGTGTACCCTACAGTTGAAAACTAACTACTGTAAACAGCACATAGATGATGAGAGCCGTGTTTCTCACTGTTGGAGAAGTTACACGTAGAAAATGGGGAAGGCTAGAATGGATAGTGTTGGATTGGAATAAGCAATATCAGTATAAATGCATGGTTTTTACTGCATGCAGAGAGATAAATACAAAAATAAGTATAAATGAGAGTGATAAGATACATCAACATCACATTCACTCTGACATGTTGCATCAAGAAGGGGCACAAAAATTGGGAACTATCACAGAATGTAGGTGACTAATGAGAAATAACAGCTGACGCAATATGAGGCTTTGGACTGAATCTTGTTAACAGCCAAAGGAGAGGTAGTGGAAATACTGATGAAATCAGAATAAAGTCTTTAATTAACATTGTTGTGCCACTGTTAATTTCTTCATTTTGATACTATGATTATGTGAAATGTTAACATTGGAGGAAGATGGTAAAAGATATAAAAAAACTCTCAGTACAATTTTTGTAACTTTTCCATAAATTTAATATTATTTTGAAATGATTTTAAGAACTGGGATGGAAATGACCCCGGGTGACCTCGGCCACATACACAGAATAGAGTCACAGTATTTTCAGTCACAGCAGCCAGATTTGTAGCTAGGTACACAACTCTGAGCTTGAAAACTAATGGTCAAGTTAACGATGGATATTAAAGGATTAATAGTCAATTTCGTGGCCAAGATAACCAAAGCATGGCACATAAAATGAGGGACAATTATAGGTGAGTGTGTCACAATTTAGTTCAGGAACAAAATACGCATTGCCAGTATGTCCTTTCATGTTGGACACAGCAAGGTCTTCACAGGCAGCCATGATGAGTCAATGGGCCATGTTAATAACTGAGAACCTGAACTCAGGATTTCATAATCCACTGTGGGTGTTATTCCCTCTTACTTCCTCTAGGAAGGAATATCCTTTTTCTTCAAGGTTCATCTCCCACTTTCTCCAGGCTGGTTTCCCATTACCTTGTTATTCCAGTTTGGAAACAGAGGGGTCTTTCTGGCCTCCCCTTTTTGGTGTATTAAACATTGCTGATACTTCCCTAAATGATTTCACAGCTACCATCCTGCCAAACCCCATATCTATCAGAGGCCAGTAGCTTTGTCACTGTTCTCTGGTCATCAGCCTCTTCACTTACTCCTTCTTGCATGGAACAACTTTACCAAAATGCCACTTATATCTTATTTTTCCACTGTTCAAGAAGCCATAATAATTTCCTGATGCTTATTCCATTGTGAATTATGGATTCATGATGACATTTATGAATTCTTCTTCCTAGTTTACCATAGATCTGTCAACATAAAGGTTGCTGCTACCAATCCAATGCTAATAGAAGTCCCCAATCTGGGGTGCAGTAAAAGGACAGACTTTAATCAAGTGAACAGTTTGCAAAACTGGGAAATAAAGCCTCCAGTAGAAACTGACAGTGGGCACCCCTGAGATAACAGCAAGGCCCACTTACATTAAGAAACTGCCTGCCCCCAGTCCCTGATTGGTCTGTTTTGATAGAAATGAGGAATCCAGATTTGCACAGTTTAATTGGCTCAAATAACACTGTCCTTATTGGTCAGAATTGCACATCATGATTGGTTCTTATGGAGCTGCTCTGGTCAAAAAAGATGCAAATGAGAATATGGCTGAGTTGGTTCAATTGGATGGGGCAGGTCTCAGCCCATTGGTCAAAATATGATTCCAAGAACTCCTTTATAAAGGTTGACTTAGACAGCACTTACACAGTGCAGGAGGCTGGCAGCTCACTTTGTGACTTTTTCCTGAAATGCTGGCAGTAGCTGCTAGACTCTGATTATAAATTTGAACCCAATTAAACACAAGGAGTCCTTCTTGGCAGGTATATTTCTTCTAGGGGATAAGAGACCTAACCTTACAACTTTATTCTTCCTAATATGCAAACAAGGTCTAATTATACCAACCACGTACTTCTCCCCTCATAAGATATTAATCTCTGCATCCAAAAAACTCTTTCTCTCATCAGCTAAATCCAATCCTACCAGCTTTAAAGGCTTTAAAGGCCAACCTCATCACACTTAAAGCAAAAGGCAGAATGAGCTGACTCCCTGGGTCCCTTTAAATTCTCTTTGCTGATCTCCTGGTGCAAATTGTATCACCTACATCACTTACACCGTGTTATTTATTTTCACTTCATTCCATCTAATTGTTTCCTGTGTATGTTCTTGTCTCCACAACTAACATATTATGGAAATAAATTTTAATGGATTATAGCTACATATAAAATGCATCCCACATGGCAAAAGATGTTTGCTTTGGCGTCTCAAAAGCTATAACAAACAAATTTGCTAATACAAATTTTCTGTAGAAATAAGTATTTCCTACCACTAATTAAAGTTTTCACTTTTCATATTGCACAAGTTATGAAAATGCATGAAAAAAATTTTTTAATCATCCTTAGTCCTACCACAGAAAGATAACATTGTTAACAAGTAGGTATATATTCAAGACTTTTTCTTATTCACATGCACAAATATTTCTTCATATATGAATATTTTGTAATTTGTTTTCTCATTAACAACATATTACAAACATCATTCAAAAGCAATACATATGTGCTTATACATCATTTTGAAATACTACATAGGATTCCATTGTATGGATTACCATAATGAATTCATCCAAACTCTTAATATTGAACATTAACCTCTGCCCAGTTTTTCTGAATTATTAACAATGTTAAAATGAACATATCTATTAATGTATCCTTAATCAGTGGTCTGATTACACAGAAGAGTTTCTTAAAGTGGAATTACTAAACTGACAATAACACACATTGAAAGGTTCATGATAGATAGCACCAATTTCTCTTCTGGAAAATTTGTACCAATTTACATTTTATTAACTGTATGTATGAGTGTTCATGGTCATCACACTTTCACTAATAATGAATGTTACTCTTTTCTAAAAATTTCTTGTGCCTTTTATGTCATTTCTTCCACTAGCACATTTCTCAAAAACATCAGTAGAATTCAGATTTGATTTCTACTCACTGTCCACTTCCCACCCTAGCCTTCATCTTCAACTTAGAAGAATATATTTTTAGAGATGTTATCCAAGTAAGTTTTCCACAGACCCCTTCTCTCCATCTCCACTCTACCTGACTGTTCCAAGCTACTATTTCCCAAGCCACCTGGGCAACTCCTATATTACTACCCACCCACGTGGTCCATCCACCAGACAGCTGCCACAGAAATCTTTCCACAATATATGGCACACATCATGTCATAAATTATACTGCCCCAAATCATTCAAGGATTCCCATGTCAACAAGAAAAAAAAAATCAAAATGTCTTTTCCAGGACCTACAAGTTTCTGTGTTTTGACCCTAGACATTCCTTAGCAGAAAATATCAGATGATTCAGAAGGCCACAGCTATGGACAACTGGTGATTGGCAGCTTCATCACAACAGCACAAAGTTCACTCATCATTTCTCACACAGAGTTTTTTGGCAAAACCTCAAATCACCTAGGCGACTCAGCCCTACAGCCAAGACTTGGTGCCCTGTGACTTTTGGCTTTTCCTAAAACTAAAATCACCTTTGAAAGGGAAGAGATTTCAGACCATCAGTGAAATTCAGGAAAATACAATGGGGCAGCTGATGGTGATCGGGAGAACTGTGAGAGGTTCCCAGGTGCCTACTTTGAAGGAGACTGAGGTGTCATTGTCCCATGCACAGTTTTTCTTTTACCTTGTATCTTCTTCAATAAATTTCTCTATTTTTCATATTACATGGCTGGATACTTTCTAGAGACTTTGTACGCTTATTAAAATGATGACACATTAAATGAAAGGTTCCATCTAGATGAGTTTATATCTCTAAACAGTGCTGAAAGACAAATTTGCCAAAGATTTAGGACAGCAGCAAATTAAAATTTTATTTGTCAAAATAACCATTGACCTATGTTCCTCCTTTTTGTTAATACTTCCTTGTTGTTACTAAATGGATCAATCACCTTCCTCATTATACACCTACAGGAATGTGGTTTATCATTCACAAACTCAGAGCTGAAAGCTTCTTTAACCTTCTAAAAATGGGATTTCTACATCACGTGTGTGTGTGTGTGTGTGTGTGTGTGTGTGTGTGTGTGTGTGTGTAAAATCTCCTTCCTGACATTGAGCACTAAATGTTCCACAATGACAGAGCCTTGTTCTGGTTGCCAGAGGAGAGCATTAACCTTTTCATCTCTGGCAGTCATTTTTCACTTTCACAAGGTCTAAAATTGATGCACCTGTATAATGCAGATATCCTAAATATTGATCACTTTGCTTGTAAGTCCATTTACAGTTGGGTTCTATTTATGTTGAGTTACAACATGTTCCCTCAAAAAATATCTTTGACAAGAGTATCCCCCAAAGGGCACCCAATAAATCAGGGGATGGTGGCAATTGTTCTTTACTGTTCTATGTGACTTCCCTAACCACTGCTGTGCTGGCTCCCAGAAGGCTCCCTGGAATGAGACCAAATGGGAGAAGGTGGCCCCAAATGCCATATGTCTTTGCTATAGAGTCTCAGACCCATAAAGTTATCATCATCCTGAAGCACATAACACATCTTCATGGATGACAAGGTTTCTGAGATGCCGTAAGATATTTCCTAAACTTTTGTGTCTCTGCTTTTCTGTAGCTTAGATTGCCCAGTGAATTTGCCTTGTTAATAGCAATTGGTCAGGCCCAATTCCAGACCCAATAAACCAGAATCCCCAGGTAGCAGTTCAGTTGTTCATATATTTAGAGGCTCCCCTGATAATTCATATTAGACATAATTAAGAATGACTATTGGAAGATAAGTACTGCATTTACAAACAACTCCTCCATCTTCAACACAGTACTTCAGTGGATAATGTGGAGAGTTTGATCACAACTCACTTCCTTACCATTCAACTAAACAAATATTTTGGAAATACTGTTATGGGGTCACTTCACCCCAATTTTCCTTATTCTCTTACCTTAGTCTCAGTGTTTTTCCTACTAAGTTAAAAATTCCTGAGATTTTCTCCTTTGCTTTTGGACACCAAAAGCTCTCATCATTGAAAGTTTTTCCTCTCTGCTGCCAGGCCACTTTCATCTCTCAATGTACTCCAGAATTTACCAATTTACCAACCTAGAAGCTAACCAGTAAATGTTTAACTGCAGAAAACATGTATGAAGCCTCCATGCCTCTATGGTGTATGGATAGTACCAGATATCTAGCAGAAACTTAGCAAATATGATGAGAACAAATCCTTATTTCAATCTGTAGACCCTAAATTTCAGGAAACCTTTGACTGACTATTGAGCAACTCAATAACATAAGGATGGATGATTTTGTTAACTTTTCTCTCTATATGCACTTTCAAAGGCTTCTACAAGTTGCTGGAAAATATTTGAATAGAACTTATTCTAAATAATCAATATCTATCCAAAGATAATTGAGTCTATATCACTACTTCATTTAAAATTAATTACCTCAACTATTAAAACAGAAGGCACTTTATGAAAAGCTTAACAATCTTAGTCCCTTGCCAAAATAACACAGTAGGAACAAATTTGTGATGGAAACGACAGTGGATTTCTCCTCTAGGTTAAATATTCTGAAAATCACTGACACTATTATCCAAGGTTAGCACCACAGTTATTAGGCAGCAAAGCTTGTTCCAGTTCTCATTTAAATCCATACCCTGACTGATGGCATTCTGTGACAAATGCATTTATTATTCAATAGCTAAAAGAGGAGTCAGAACTTGCAGAAGAACATGAAAATGCTATATTGCTTGAGCTGTCTCAGTTTCAGCGTGGCAACATTAGCGGAATTTACAGCATCAATTTGAAGTTTACTTTCCTTGAATGCTATGATTAATGTTAAATGTAAACTTAGAGTTAACACGAGTGAATTTAATTCTCCATAAACAAAGAAAAGTTTTAATTAAAATGGTTATCTGAGATTATTCAGTGTTTAATAACAGATAGAATGGTGACCATATTCCCTTTGGAATTTTCATGTGACTGAGGAGATGGGAGAAGCAGAGAGAAGACACAGCAGGCCTTTTTGTTCACTTGTACTACTTGCCTGTTTTCTTTCTGGAAATATAAAAAGTCCTTCTCCAATTCCCTTCCTACAGTTAGATTGGTAGATATATTTCTGGCCCAGGAGCTTTAATGCTTGTGAACAGGAAACCAGGTAACCAGTCACGCAAACTTAAGATAATCATTAAATTCTCTGTTTTGCATTTGTAAAAAGGCATATTTATTTGGAAACTCTTCTATTTCCACATCCATGGATGATACAAGAATTATAAAACACTTTAGGCATGAAAGCTCCTGTAAAAGTTAACAAGCATCACAAAAATAAGTTGGATTTTATGGCATTTTTTATCTTGGGTTTGTCCAGTTTGCATACACAGCCTCTTTGCTGAGCATAAAAGTACTGTTGGTGGAATTGTGAATTGATGAAGCCACTAAGAGAAGGGAAACAGGATGAAGGTTCCTCATAAAATTAAGAGTAGAACTAACATATGACCCAGCAATTCCATTTCCGGGTGTTTATCTGAAAAAATATAGAACACTAATTTAAAAAGATTTGCACACCCCTATGTTCACTGCAGCATTATTTATAATAGCGAAGGTATGGAAGCAAAGTAACTGTCCATTAATAGATATATGGATAAAGATTTTACATATTATATATGATTATATGTATATTACATGTACATATATGATTATATGTATATTATATATAATATATAAAATCTTTATTCATATACATAATGAAATATTACAGTGCCATAATAAAGACTAAAATCTTGCCTTTTGCAACAACATGGATGATCCCCAGAAGGTATGTTGCTAAGTAAAATAAATCAGACAGAGAAAGTCAAATACTGTATGATTTTGCTTATATGTGGAATCTAAAATAAACAAAATAAATGGACAAACAAACAAAAACAAACTCACAGATACAGAGAACAAATTGATGGCTGCCAGATGGAATGGGATTTGGAGAAAAAGATGAAAAAGATGAAGGGATTAAGAAGTACCAATTGGCCCTGGCTGATGTGGCTCAGTGGATTGAGCACCAGACTGCGAAGCAAAGGGTCACTAGTTCAATTCCCAGTCAGGGCACATGCCTGGGTTGCAGGCCGGATCCTTGGTGGGGGACATGGGAGAGGCAACCACACATTGATGTTTCTCTCCCTTCCCTTCCCCTCCCCTTCCCCTTTCTCTAAAAATAAATAAATAAAATCTTAAAAAAAAAGAAGTACAAATTGTCAGAAGAGTCAGGAGGATGTACTTTTCATGAGAAAATTACAGCAGGGAATATACTCAATAATACTGTAATACCATGTATGGTGTGGGAAGGGTACTAGCTTTATTGACATTATTACTTTACAAGTTATATAAATGTCTAATCACTATGTCATATACCTGAAACTAATATAATATTATATGTCAACTGTAATTGAAAAGTAAAAAATCATTTTTAAAAAAGTACCTCAATTTTTCCTTCCAAACCACACTAAGGCAATCACATACCCATTTACCTATATCAGGATTTCTCAGCCTCAACACTATTGATATTTGGAGCCACATGCAGTTGCGGAGGCTGTCCTGTGCATGGTAGGGTGTTCAGCTCATGGCTGGTGTCTACCTACTGGGTACCAGGACCACCCCTCCAGTCATAATGAGGAAGAAAGTCTCCAGACAGTGCCAAACATCATTTGGAGGTGGGGGTGTAAATCATTCCCAGGTGAGAAATACTGACTTACTTATATTCTATTTTATACATGTGAACAGAAAATTTATTTTGTTAAAAGTACATCATACTCTATAAATATGCCAACTAATAAATTATATGAGTGTATATGTAAGTGTTTATAAAAAATCAGTGATGATGCTGCCAAACCCAATATTAGCATACTATATATTATTAAAATCTGATTAAAAGGGTAAAAGGCATATTAAACCAAGCATCATGAAAAGTTAACAACAAAAAAAAAAACTATCAAGGTAAGAGCACAATATTAGAAATTCATACCAATTGAATCTTTTAATATCAGATACTATATGATCAAAGCTTAAATGCAAAGTAAGAAGCAGATGATTAGGTCAATTTAAAATTGATCTTTTTCCTAACTTGCTAGAGCAAAATTGTAATGTCATCAGATGACAACAACCAAGTGTGTTTCAGATGATCAAGTTTTAATTATTTAACAATGAAGAATGAGAACAATAGCCCAGACTCTCAACATTTTTTCAATTTCACAGTCAGCTCTGGAGTCCCCATTATTTAATGGCACTGTCAGAACTGAAATGAAACAAAAGAATAAATATCATTTCTTCACATTTTATGGTTTGTATTACTGTTGTTTTGGCAGCTCAAGCATATCAGCCATCTGGTTCCTCTGGAGAGGATTTAGCGTGATCCTCTCCCCCACCACGCGAAAGCCGAAGATGAGAGAGGCCGAGAGATTGAGAGAGACGGAGAGACTGTTGATAAACAAACTTTACATTTCAAATTCAGGCAAAATATATATCAATAAAATATATTTAAAAAATAAATAAAATAAAAAATTAAAAAGACAGATGGAAACAACTATTGGCAAGGAGAAATCTGAAGGAAACCTTTCACATTGTTGGTGGGCATGTAAGAAGGTGGAGCCATTTAGGAAAACATTTTGGAAATGCCTCAAAGTGTTAGAGTTATTTAGAGTTACTATAGGGCCCAGCAATTCCACTCCTAGGTTTATACCTAAAATTATGAAAACATGCCTACACAGAAATTTATACGTGAATGTTCTTAGCAGCATTATTCGTAATAGCCCAAAAGTGGAACGACCCCCAAATGTTCATTAATGGATGGATAAATAAAACATAGTATATCCATAAAATGGAATATTATTTGGCAATAAAAAGTAATAAAGTATTGATATATATATTACAACATGGATGAACCTTAAAAACATTATTCTAAGTAAAAGAAGCCAATTATAAAAGACCACATATTATATGATTCCATTTACATGAAATGTGCAGAATGGGCAAATTCATAGTCAAAAAGTAAATTAGTGGTGGACTAAGGCTTGGGGTTGAGTGAGAATAGTGAGTGATGCTAGTGGACACAGGTTATTTTTGGTTTATTTTAGAACATGAAGCTGTTCTAAAATGGATTGTGGTGATAGCCGCACAACTCTCTGAATGTACTAAAAAACTTCAACTTGCACACTTTAAATGCTTTAATGTAAAGAATGCGAATTATATCCCAATAGTCCTGTTTTCAAAATAAAACTATACAACATAGCAAGATGGCAGTGGTAGCATAGTAGGAAGTTAAATTCAGGTGACTTGGCTTGCCAAAAGCAACATTTTTTCACCAAGTAGTTTCAGGTTACAGGTCTATATGGGACTCACTGAAACCCCATTCAGGGCCTCCGATCATCTGGGTGGGCCTTATTCTGAACAGGCTGAATACTAATACTTTCAACCTAAGTGAGTCTGCTGTAAGGAAATGGGAAAATCCTAGAATTCGAGCATACAAATCCCCAAATCTGAAATTTCCTGTTGAAAATATACGCTTTGTAGTTTTCATAAAAATATTTTAAAGATTTATTTGCTCCAGTTCTCATTCTCACCAAGCCTCAACCTCATACCTCTACCTTTTTTAAAGTACCAATTCAAATGTCAACTTATCCGTAATCCCTTTCCTCAACATCCTAAAAAAAAAAAAAAACACTGTTCCCCTCTACCTCGGCATTCTTTATGTATCATAATGTAGTTAATTTTTCCATAATACTGATCATCACTTGATAAAGTACATACATATGAGGTATTGTTGTTAATTTTCCCTCCTTTTTCCTAGAATGTAACTCCTTAAGGTCTGCAATTATATCAGTTAACCTTTTTAGTATGACAAATTTCCTCTCAAACTTAGTGCCTTAAAATAACAACTATTTATTTTGTTCATAAGTCAGTGCTTTGACAATTGGAAAGAGGGAATGTGGGAGCTTTCTCTGGTGTTATCTGCGCTGACTCTTGTCAGCTGTTGATTCCATTGAGATCTGGCTGGTCCCTGATGGCCTTAGCTGAGATGCTCTTCTCTGCTTCAGGTGATTTTTTGGTCTGCAGCAAGTGAGCACAGGCTCCCGTCACCTGAAGGTTGGGCAGGATTTGGGGGGAGCATTTGGAAGAGTGCAAGGCCTCTGAGTTCTGCGGTCAGAACTGCATCACATCAGTTCTACTTTGTTTTATTAGTCAAAGCAAGTGCAAGGCCAACCCAGACTCAAGGTATCAGAAAGCCTCCATACTGTCATGGGAGAAGCTGAAAATCACATTGCAAAAAAAGGTGAACACATAGAGAGGAGTAATTGTGGCTATTTTCGTAAACAAACCACCAGAGAGAATTTATCTGCTTTGTTCACTGCTATGTATATCTTAAGTACCTAGAAGAATGCCTACCCTCTAATTGTTCTAGAATTATTACTGGAATGAATGAATGAATGAATGAATGAATCATCTGCCCACCACTCCTGACCCTGAGGCTATTCAATAAGCAGCCTCTTCTCTGTTTCATGTTTTCACAATATAGTATAGGGCTTGTAAGAAACTACATTGCTTATGAATATTTGCTACTGGAATCCTATTTCTGTTCTTTTAAATGAAAAACCAGCTTTCACAGTTTGCTTTCTTTCTTCTTTAGTTCTTGTAAATTCAGACTAATTGCTCCCAGAGACCTTGAAGCATACCATACTTCATAGAATGCTTTCTTCCTATGACCTTGGAGAAGTTTCAGACACTTTCTCATCAATCTCCACAGTTATATAATAACATAGGTGAGTTTTGTTGTCTACTCCTTTCTACCCCTCCCCTTCTTCCCCATCCAGGCTGCCTCCTTTTCCTTATGGAAGGATGAAATAAACTGAGACACAACAGAATGACCACCTGCCAGTGCAAGACAGCTCCTTGAAAACCTGGCTGGGGAATTCTCTGAAAGGCTGGGCAAGTGAACAGGGTTACTGACAAGTGTCATGGAAATAACTGAGTTGGATCATATTTTGAAGTGTCTGTGGACCCAATTCATTTTCCCATTCCTCCCATTGCCACATAAGAAAGGTGGGTTAGAAAATAGAAAAAAAGTCACTAAATATTTTGGTTTCATGGATCTATATTTTTCCAGAAATACCTAGTTTAAGAATCAAATAGGACTGTTATAGTTCTTGATAAGTGGACTTGAAGAATGAACTGATCTGTTCTCCATTTGGTCAACTGGTCAGACCCAATCTTCTGGGCTTCCTGTATCATTCTTAAAACATGGCCTAACATGGTTTGGGTTACAATCCTTGAAAGGCTGTTGTAGTCCCTTGGAACTTTCCCTCTCCTAAAAACATGTTCTACTAAAAAAAATGCATCAATTACCAGGGAATTAATCCAACCACTGCTCTGTGAGGTAGCATTCCTCATATACCCAAATGACAGATTACAGATTGTTCAAATGCTGTGACGTCTATGAATATCTTTTCCAGCAGTTCCCTTTCCAGCTGGTCTGAAGCCTCTTTTAGCAGAGGATGAAGCCTTTCCGTACTTATAGATAAAGCTGAAAAAGCAAAGACCCAGAGGAAAAGCAACTCTCAGCCTCCTCATTTCCATTATTTACACAAAACTCCCAGGCTCAAAACTTCATCAACATCTTCAACTCCCTGTCTTCACATCCAGGCACCAAGTGCTGTCAGCTCTTTCTTTGATGTATTTCCCAGAATTTTCCTTGTTTTCATTTCTTCTGTCAGCATCCCACATTCAATCCTTTATTGTCTCACACCTGCATCACGTAAATTACCTCCAAACAAAACACTTCTGCTTTCATCATTAGTGACCCCCACTGATTACAACTACAGTTCTAGTTTTTTAACTTGGAGTTATAATTCTTCCATATATGATCACTAGTACTTTTTTCTATATTTACCCACTACTATGTGAATTTTCTGCTTTGGCTAAAATGGTTTTATCGGTATTTCCAAAAGGATCTGCTACCTCAAATGTATGAAAATCACTTGGCAAAACACAAACATTACATAAGTATGAATTACTCTTTCTTGTACCTACTGGTCATCTATTATCACCTGTTAATGGTTTAATTATATTCTCCTTATTGATATGCTTTACCCTTAGTCTGCTCAGAAACTTCTTCCTTTTATCTAGTTACCTCACCCCACACTCCTTTGACTGTAGATGCATCTCACTCTCATTCTCCTCAGACGCTTTCAGTTGGCACAACACATGGAAAGTTTGTGCCTGTACCTCTCTCTAGGATTACTACATTGATAATCAATTCAGGCTACCAGCAGTCTAGCACTCAAGAGAAAAATTTCATCCCAGGCGCCCAGCTGACAGGAAGAAGGGACCAAGCTGTTTTGGGCAACTCATGGAGAATGTCTGCCTTTCCATACCCCACCATGTGCCCAGAGGTCAGTTCTGGAGAACCACACTGCTTTCTCTGCCCCATCTTTTCTATCTTCCACAGCCCACAGTGATCTTTGTCCTATGAATTCTTAAAGGACCAAGCTCCTGTGATTTGTCCTGTTTAGATGATAGCTATCTATTCTGCCATTCATGTTTACTTAACCTTAGTAATTTATTCTTTTATACCCACATAGGTTAAATACTCCTTCAAAGTGACAAGAGCATCTTATATTAATTTGCAGTTCCATATTTCAACATTATTCAACAAAGCCTGACATGTGATTGCTGCTCACTGATTATCTAGGCTTGTTTGTCACAGAGGAAGTAAATGACAACAAGTCTTTCTCTTTATTGGAATATTGATAGAGGGTCAGGAAGGCCTGTAATAAGCCAAAGACCACTGTTCCTTTGAAGGAAGAGATGTGAACCAAGAAGGGAGCTATCCAGAATATAAAAGGCAAATGTGCCAATGCATCATTTTACTCAAGGTCAGAAATACATTTATGCAACACTTTTCAAATGGTAAACTCTAGATGGTTCTTGTTCTCCTGATTCCTCTGCCTTTACTTTTCATTATTGGGGGGATATTGATAATGGGGGAAAAAGTGAAATAAGCATTGTTAAGAGTCACTTAAAATAGAGTCAGGATAGTGAGTGAGGCCTACACACAGCTTGTATCTCATTTCCAAAAGCTCTATTACTAAGCCTGTTGCTAAACTCAGCTGAAAACATCCTGGGACCATAAATATCACAGAGTCATAAACATCCTGGAACAACAAGCTGTACATGGACATATAGGGACTTTGCTTCCTTCCTTATAGCTTTCAGCTCCCTCATGTACATATTGGAACTAACCAATCCCTGTTAATCTGGGCAGCAAGACTTTATTTGCATGCAAGAATTACATTTAGTGGATTTGGCCTTTATAAACCTTGTCTTTCCTTGTTCTGTCCAGAGCACAGTTTGACTTGCTACCTGAATATATGTTGCTCAGATTGCAAACTTGCGGTCAAATAATACTTCTTTTACAGTCTATACCATTTTTGTGGTTAACAATATGTAATACATACATACCTGCACTAGGCATGTAGCTTCACATGCTGTCTTCTATGGCCACAATAGATCCCTAACCTTTGTTTTTCCTCTTGGGGTTTACCTTAGTTCACTTTGCCTTGCAACCATCAATCTGATATCAGAAAATGGTGTGATTAGCAAATATAACATAGGAAACAAGAGGCATTATTGATGATTCCAGTCGGAAACAAAGAGAGCCAGAATAAGAATTAATTTTAACAGAGTAATAGATCTTACACATGGAGCTCCACTATCCAATGAGACCCACCCAGAAAGGAAAATGCCCCTCTACCTTTAATTGAGTGGCAAACCCCAAACAGTTGCTTCTTTTGAATCTGAGGGAGGCCATTTCCTTCTAGAGGGACATAATGGGGAAGACAAAGAAAGGGCCTCACCACTGTTCACTACTTTGAAAAGGCAGGATGGGCCCCTGTTGCTTTCACCAGAGACTGTGTTTCTCTTTTGCATGTCCCCTGCCTCATTCGTTTTATTTAGCCAGGTGCCTAAACCTTATCTGTAGGTGTCAGTGAGGGCTTATGCATGGTTTCATGGCTAACCGATGACATGTGACCTCCTCTTGCCAGAGACAGGATTTCTTTAAAAACAGAAATAATTCATCTAGAATGAGTTTCAGTGCTAAAAACTAAATTTATTTCTCTAAGTATCAGATCCCTGATCTGTATAGGAGGATCTTATACTGATAACTGTATTCTTTGACTTCTACTTTTTAATTTTTATTTATTGATTTGAGAGAGAGGGAGAGAGAGGGAAAGATTTGTTGTTCCATGTATTTATGCATTCAATAGTTGCTTTTTGACTGAACCTGCAACCTTGGCCTATTAGGACATCACTATAACCAGTTGAGCTACCCAGCCAGGGCCTTTGACTTCAATTTTAAAATTATATAAATGAATACAAGTAGACATTGATTCTGATTAAAGTAAAGATGCATGTGTTACTGATATCAGTTTATTGTAGCATTAACATTATTAAAGTCCTCTATTGTCACAGGGAAGAGTGAAAGCCAATTTTGACGCATATATACTTTACCGTAATATAAATATTTCAAAAAAAAGCATCAGACAGAGTCTTTTTTCTGCTCTGCAGCTCTTTTGCACATATTCCAAATTTCTCTATTAGCTTGACAATTACAATCCAAATGGATGCTCCTTCCCCATTCTTGTATAAATCCTCCAGAATGGGGAGAACAAATGTCCAAAACCTATTGCCATACAGTTCTGTGAAAGATACAAATAACTAGAAGTCTCAAAACTTCAAATGTAATACTTGCTGGTTTGCATGAGCAAATTTTGGACCTCAATTATTTTAAATATATTATAGAATTTTTTTCTAAAGATTTAGGAAGACACATACAGAAAAGTGTTTTCATATAGCTCTACTTAAATTATTATTAGAAAAAGAATTGAATTTTCAAATGAATAATTATTGTTGGACAGGAGAAGTCTACCTTATTTCCTCCACCACAGCCCCTTCTGAGCATTACATATGCATAGATAGACCATCACTGAGTTCCCAGAGTTCTTATACTTTTTCTGTTTTAACTGGGTATAATGTCTACTCTCAGTTTAGGTTTGAGAAAAAGACACCAAGTGCAGACTTTGTTCAGTTTAACGAACAATAAAATGGCTTCAAGTGATAGAGCCAGCTGTCTTTTCACCTTATCTTTAAACGCAAGTTAATTTTTCACTGGCAACTTTTGCGACATGGCTCTCAAAACAGCAATGCAAATGTTCAAAAGGTATAGTTGAAAGGAGAGGGGAGTAAGAACAAATAACTGTGAAATTGCTTGAAAACGAAACTGTTACTCAGCAGAAAAGTAGAGGCTAGATCTCACTATAACAAACTTCTTGATCCCAGTCAGGTCACGTGGATGGGAATTTACATTCTAACGGAGCACCGAAATACCTTCCCTCTGGGGCAGCAATGATTATAACCGATTTCTCAGCAGGAGTGGCAAGGCTGAAAGAGTAACTTCTGCGGGTAGGGGGTGGAGAGAAAGCTTGGAGGGCTCCACAAATTCAAAGGGCAAAAAGCCGGTTTTCCCGTAGAGTTGTGGCGAAAAACAGGCCAGGGAGCAAATGTTAACCCTGTACAAGCCTCTCAGGGACTCCCCAGGGAAGAGCACCCCTAGCTAGGCTTTTACCGCCTGGATATTTGAGGTAACCGCCTCTGAGAGCGCAGATAGTGCTAAACCCATCGGGACCTGTAGGATTGAAAGCCTACAATTCCTTGTTGGAAACGAAGGTCCTGGTAACTTTGAGTCCCGGACATCCTGCAGAACAAATCCTGTGTACTGTTAGGACACGCTGCACAGAGCTATTCCCCTATCCGAAAAGGTCGAGGGGGTGAATTAGGAGCAGAGTCTGCATCCATTTGGATAAAATTACCCTTTTAGTGCCAGCTGGAGCCCCGGCCAACACACTGAGGTGCCCCTCCCTCTTCGATACCGGACGACGACACTCCTTGGGCCTCCTGGGTCTTTTCGTTCCCCAGAACCCCGCAGGACCCAGCGCGGGAGGAAATGGCAAACCCAGACTGAGGTCCAGCAGCGCTTCACGCGTCCCAAGACATCCGCCGGGGATGGTCCGTCAGGGTCAGTCCGCGGGCACGCACAGCATTTGAGCCAGGCAGCCGGCAGTTGGCGTCCCCAGTGCGCACCCAGTGGCCAGCAGGCGCCTTCGCAGTTGGTAAGTCGCGAAGCCAGCACGTGTAGACCCTCCAGCGCCCAGGCAGAAATCCTCTTCCCCAGCCCAATGAGTGTCAATTTCTTTGGTGAGTGCTGACGCCAAACAAGAGCGGATAATCGTTCCGCACTCTCCCACTGGCCGAGCCTTGTACTTACAAGTCCACTCTAAGAGACAGCTTCTGGCCACTTGTTTTGAATCCAAGATGAGAAAGCACTGGCCGAGCTCGGGAGGTCAAGGTGGGGATTGCCGGGATCATCACAGCCGCAGGGAAAAGCAGACCCGCCTTCCCCGGGTAGTAAATAGTGCACAGGGACCAGGGAGTGCTTAAAGGGAAACCGGGAGAGTAAAGAAAGGATGGCACCGAAAAAGAAAGTGAAGGTTTTCAGGACAAGAGAGCTTGGAGTGGGGGCAGGGGTAGGAACGGAGCAAAGTCCTGAACTTTAAGTCCAAATTCTAGCAGCGCAGCGAGCAGGTGGGAGCCATTACTGGGCACAGCGGCAGAGTGTACAGTTTATTTTTCTGTGTGGATGTTTTGCCCTGAACGGCTGAGTCTTAAACTTCCGCCACAAAAATTTAGGGAGCATAAAAGGGAGGAGGCAATTGTTGGAAAAAAACCTAATTCTGAAGCCAAAATCAGAGCCAAGGTCGCTTCTTACGGACCCGGGAAATCTCCCGTGTCCCCCGCCCCACCTCTGGCGCCTCTTTGCACAGAGCGCCCTCCCTCCGAGCAAAGAAGACGGAAACGAAGTCTGGAAGCCACGGGTAGAGCAGCTGAGAAAGTCAAGAGTCAAAGTAGCAAGTTATCGATAGGTTGATTCCAGAGGGCTGCGGGAGGCTGAGTGGATGGGGCGGGCCGTTCCCAGGCTGCTTCTCCACCATCATTGGCGGCAGAACTTGCACTTGATGATTTTCTTAAAGGCATTTTGGAAGTCCTTGTTGAAGTAGGCATAAATGACAGGGTTGAGCAGAGAGTTGGAGTAGCCCAGCCAGTTGATTATGGCGCCTAAGAGGGTGGGCATGTGGCAGCTGTTCTCGCAGAAGGGTAGGACCAGGGCCACAATGAAGAAAGGCAGCCAGCAGAGGATGAAGGTGCCCATAATGATGCCCAGAGTCTTCACCGTCTTCCTCTCACGAGCCAGGGCCATTTTGCGCTTGGCCTCAGCGTTACGCTCATTTTTCTTCTCGAAGGAGGTCAGAGCACAAGTGGCAGCACCTGCCTCGCTGGGCAGCGGCAGGTGCTCTTTGGAGTTGCCCATCCGGTGCACTTCAATCACCTCCAGGGCTGTGCCGTCGTCACCCTGACTCACTGCTCCATTGGTGCACTGAATACCCCCTACCCTACTGCCCAAGCACTGCCTCCATTCTCTGCTCTCAGGCTCTCCATTTACGCTCTTCTTGGGCTGAGGGGCCGGCGATGCCCCAAGGGGGGTGTGAACTCTCTTCTTCTCCACCTTCTTGACTGTCTTTCGGATGCGGAAGCGCGCAGCTCGAAAGATGCGCCCGTAGAGAACTAGCATGAGAAGCAGCGGGATGTAGAAAGCGCCGAAGGTGGAGTAGATAGTGTAGCCATGGTCCTTGCTGATGGTGCATGCGTCAGGGTCCGAGCGGTCTTCCGGGGTCCGCCAGCCTAACATGGGTGGGATGGAGATGAGGAAGCCAATGAGCCAAGTGAGCGAGATGAGTGCAGCAGCGCGCCGTGGTGTCCTCTTGTTCACGTAGTCGATGGGGTCCGTGATGGCCCAGTACCTGTCCAGCGCGATGGCGCACAGGTGCAGGATGGACGAGGTGCAACACAACACGTCGAGGGCAATGAACAGTTCACAGGTGACCTGTCCCAGCGTCCACTTGTTGAGCACCTGGTACAGTGCGGCCATGGGCAGCACCAGCACTGACACCATGAGGTCGGTGACTGCCAGCGAGCCAATGAGATAGTTAGCCACATTCTGCAGGGAGCGCTCCAGGGCAATGGCGGCCACCACGCACGCATTGCCCAGCACAGCACATAAGATAAGAGTACCCAGCAGCAGAGAGGTGACCACTTGGTAGCTAAAGGTCACGTCGGAGTTGCCAGTAGCGTTGCCATTTGTCCCGAAGGGACCTTCGGAGGACGTGGTGTTGTTGCCCTGTACAGGGCTGAGCACATCCATGCCTGCGCGCTGGGCAGGGGAGGGGGAGGGGAGAAAAAGCTGCACAAAGATCCCCTCGCCCCTCCCCCTGGGGTCTGCCACCCCTCTCTCCA
Source organism: Anoura caudifer (assembly GCA_004027475.1). Lineage (NCBI taxonomy): Eukaryota > Metazoa > Chordata > Mammalia > Chiroptera > Phyllostomidae > Anoura > Anoura caudifer. Next base: position 62,783 of record PVKU01005444.1, read on the forward strand.
GGGAGTTCTGGGGGAGGGGATGCAGGGACCCAAGCAGGAAGTTCTTACTGCTCAGGCGAAAGCAACTCCGAGGAGCTGCTTCTAGGCGCTCCGAGGGGTCCCTTGGTCCAGCGCGTTCAGGAACTCTAGCGGAGAAACGAGTTGGCCGGAGAACAGCTCCGGGATCTCTGGGTAACAGAGAGATGGCTGGAACGTCTGTCTCTCGCTGTTCATTGTACCTTGTCGCTGCCCAACTGGCTGCCGGAACCGGAGTCTCCTTACTAGCAAAGAGTCTCCAATCCTAAAAGTATCTGGAATATTGAAACTCCATCCTCCATGGTCATTCTGTGACCCTCCTCTCCCTGCTTTTCTCCATCCGCCTCTCCTCCTCTCTCTTTTCTTTCTCTTAAGTCTCCTCCTTCCACTTCCCTTCTCCCCACGAGCCTTCCCTTTCAGTCTCCCTCTCCCTTCTCACACCCTTTCTTTATTCCTCTGTGTCGCTCAGACAGCCAGTCCCCCTCCCTCCCACACTAACCCTTCCCTCCTAACACTTCCTCAACCCTGAGTGTCTCCCCTGGGTCCCCGCCCTCCTCTGCCTCTAGCTCAGCATCGTAGCGTTCAAGCCCCTTTTGTCCGCATACTTAGAAATGCTCACATACATGCGATCTCCAGATCAGACCAACATTGCAACAAATACCTTTGCCTTCCACCCAGCCAAACTCGAGGGGAAAATTCTAACTACCCATTGCTTTATGTTTCTGTCAAATTCTTAGAGTCAGCATCACGCAGAGTGGCAATAGGAAATAAGCAAAGGAGGCACTTGGAGTCCGAATAGGGAGGTGGACAACCCTGGGTTAGTCTGTAAATTATCGTAAATTGATAGAAAGAAAACGGTGTCTTAGATTTTTAAAACCACCCCCCTCACCCGTTCATCATTTTACATTTAAGTCTCTTGGGGAGGATGCTGCCTGTGACTTTTTTTTAACTTTGGAAAATTGGGGGAGAAAGGATTAGAAAGGACTTGTAAAAAGACAAGTAAATAACTGCAGCTCCAAGTGAAAACACTCAATTCGGTACATATATCACAAACACGCCTGCCCAGAACCATTTCCCTTTTAAATTCAGTGACCATTGCCATCTCCCATAGCTTTGTGGTGAGCAGATTTAGGGGAGGGATTTTTTTCTAATGTGTTGTAAATAAGGAAATAAGGTCGGGCATTTTATATGGCTTTTTGCTTTTTTTTTTTTTACCAGAGCTTGCAAATCTCTAAGGGAGAACTTGGTGGAATCCCTGGTCGCTGCCCCCTGAGTTTCTCTTAAACTCTGGAATTCGGTTCAGCACCTGGGACAGCTCTAGGCAATAAGGGCTTATGCCGCCACCTTCCGGCAAATGCTTTAGAGCGCCATCTAGGAACCCTTTGCCTTGCAAAAACCAGGCAGGTATTAGGAAATTCCATAATTTAAGAAAGTTAAGAAGAGGGCTCTGGCTGGGTGGCTCAGCTGATTAGAGCTTCAGTTAGAGCTTTTTCCAATATGCCAAGGTTGTAGTTCAATCCCCAGCGAGGGCACATAAAAAAAGCAACCAATGAACGCATAAATAAGTGGAACAACAAATCAATGTCTTTCTAAAATCAATCAATAAATATTATTTTAAAAAAGAGAGAAAACAACTGTTTTTAAAAGTAACATTGTGTTATATATTTTCTCCTATTTCCTTTAGAAACTTATTTTCCTGGCCTCTTTTGCTCTTAATCATGTACATACCAAGCTTACATTTTCTAGCTCTTTTTGAAAGCCTGCAGCATCTGTCATTCACAAGTTCTCTCTAGGAATGTGGTTTTAATAGAGTTAGGCAAACACTTTCACACCTTTATCTGTGTTTGTTTTGTGCTGACAAAGGCTGAGTTTTGAAACTCACACATTTGCACAAATTCACCAAGGGGGGGATGGGAAACAATATGGGATTTTCCAAATGGGGATGACTTCATGTAGAAAATAAAGAGGCTGCTATTGGTTGGTTCTAAGCTGTTTCCTTTTCCAAGGTAACCAAATTTAATCCCATTTGAACATGGGTAAAAACTGAGATTCATAAATCCTAGAATAGATATATAACAAATTCACTTATACATTCCGATTGCATGGCTGAAGTAAAAAAAAAAAAGTGCACAATGCAATCCCAAAAGTAGATGACTCTGGACAACATGCACAGATTCCAGATAGCAACAGTCTTTATATTGCGCTCAAATTTGAGCCCTGAATTTCATAGCTTTGAATTCTTCAACACCAAACAAAAGAGCAATCACCAAAGTGTCAAATAAAATTTAGTTGGGCTGAGGCATACAGTACAAAACAATATGTTTGGAAATGGATTGTTTTACAGTACAGTGCTGCGCATAGTTTCCATTTAATCACTTCAGTATGTTGCAGTAATGAACCTGACATTTGTAATGATTCATGGCATTAAAAGACAGAGATAAGTATATGTGGTGATTCTGGCTACAAACTCTGAAAAAGTCTTTTAAAAATTTGTGAAAGTTCTCATTTCTCCTTTTAAAATTTCCCAAAACATACAGAACCAAATAACTTTGGTAAAAGACAGTTGCAGCTCCAAAAATTATAAGAGGAAAATAATTAAAATTTGTATTCTCCAAAGATAAAACTTTGGAAGTACAGTTGATAAATATAAACAAAGAGTAGAATAACTTTAAATTTTAAAAAGTAAATATATACATAGCTGTATATATACATGTGTGTACTTAAATAGTAAATATATATACAAGAACATACTTGAATAAGAATTGTATCAGATTTAGCATATATAAACAAATATGTCAGTCAGCAATTATGCCTTTTTCTATTGGATCCCAAATGGCTTAATAACTGAATTTTTTTTCAAGGAAGCTAAGATGCTATAAATCTGAAGTTAATATTCATGAGGTCTGGCATTTGCTGTTCTACTTTAATATTCTATGATGCAGCATTTTTTTCAAATTGAAAAATTCTCAAGTAGTTTATGTTTTCCTTCAAAATACTGTACATAAAATTTCAAACATCTCATTTCTTAAAATTTATGTTTTTAGGCATTCTGATGAACACTAGGAAGAAAGCAGAAGTCTAAAAGGCTATGCAGCACTGACTATGCTTCCATCCCCTTCTGGTGACTAACAAGTAACTATGTATAACTTTTATTGACTGATACTATGATATATATTAAAAGCAGAATGCTTCATTTCTTCATGGTCACACTTTGCCAAGTCTCCTATATTCGACCCTTAAAGATAAAGAAAGACACACAAACAATGGTGCAAACTAAAGATCCTGAGTAAAGAGTTAGGTTCTGGTTCTTTAAAGCCTCTGGAATCAGCCTAACGAAAAGCTAGCATTAAAGCAGATATTATTGACGACATAATTCAAAAACAAAGCTCCCTGTCATTCTACTTTTATTTCTTGTTTGAATTTACTAGATGCAAGTATGAATTTATCACTAATGGATCTAGGCTATGATACATCAGCCATCATATGAAATTTTTCTAAAGTAATTTACGGAACATAAAGATTTTTAACATTCTTAAAAGAAATTTGATATAAGCCCAGCATTTCAATGTAGCTCTTTGACCAGGGACATATAATAAAAAGATATTAGGCTGAAGTTTTGCTGAATGGTCTATCATTACTGAAGGCTCAGTAATGGTTGGGGTTTCTCAATAATTGATATGTTTACCCATAATCCCCAAATTATCACTGATTTTTTAAATTAATGAGTCAGTAACCTATATAGTAAGGAGTTGAAATTTTACTTAAGAGATTACAAAAGTGATTTAAAAGCTCCTATTTAAAACGTTTTAACTTTTTTTTTTTAAGTAATTGGGATAGGATAGATTATTTTTTAAATTAAAAATACTATACTGAATTTAATTCTCCTCAATTCGCAAATACTATACCAATAGGGCAATTATAGTCTTATCGGCATGGTGAATTTTTACTGGAATTCACCAGGAAAAGAAACTTTAAAGAGAAATGTTTGCTCAGATAATTTAGGAAATTCAGTCTTCTGATTATCAGTAAGAATTAACTGGTCATTTATAAGAAATGCAGCCAAAATGTCAGAGAATAAATTCTCCTTTAAAACTGGACCTACCTTGCCCTGGCTGGTGTGGTTCAGTGGATTGAACACTAGGCTGCAAATCAAAGGGTCGCTCATTTAATTCCCAGTCAGGGCACAGGTGCCCAGTAGGGGGCACTCGAGAGGCAACCACACATTGACGTTTCTCTCCCTCTTTCTCCCTCCCTTCCCCTCTATAAAAATAAATAAATAAAAATCTTAAAAAAAATTTTGACATATCTTTTTTTGAGTGTCTAATCCTCTGTATCCACTTTCCTCTCATGATATCATTCCTTCACTGCTATTTTTACACTGTCAGGCAATTCTCAGAGGCTCAGAACTAACTGGGTTTTCAGTGGGAAAACACAAACAATGGGAGCCTCAATCTGTGCTCCTGAGAACTGTAATGTTAGCTTGGTTCATTTAACATATACGTTAAAAACACAGCATGGCCCTGGCTGGTGCAGCTCAGCGGACTGAGTGTGGGAAGCAAACCAAAGGGTCACAGGTTCGATTCCCAGTCAGGGTACATGCCTGGGTTGCAGGCCAGGTACACAGTAGGGGGCACATGAGAGGCAACCACACATCGATGTTTCTCTCCCTCTCTTTCTCCTTCCCTTTCCCTCTCTCCAAAAATAAATAAATAAAATCTTTAAAAAAATAACAGCATGTAGAAAGTGAAAGCAATATAACACATACTTACTAGGTGTGTGACCTTGGGCAAGTCATAATATTTAACCCTTTTGTTTTCCCAGTAGTAGAAGGGGTATAATAATAGACTTGTGGACAGTAAATGATTTAATACACTACTGGCCCATAGTAAACACCCAATAAAGGTTAAACAATAATAACAATAATAGTGATGCTACGTAATAATATTCTCTACTGATAATTTCTAAGAAATGTGGAAAAGGAATTATGTGGGCTTCGTGAAAGAACAAGAGCCTGAAAAGAAAAGTGTTAAAGCCCTTTCAGGCAAAGATTTATTACAAAAACAATTTGCACATGAATATGACATTCTCCCTGTTCCTTAAAGTGTTGGGTTGGACAAAAATTCTGTTTCGTTTTTTCCATGAAGTAAAAGACACATTTTTCATTTTCATCAATGGCTTTACTGATTTGGATATTTTGAATATGTCAGCTATTTCCTGTATGGTATAATGTTGATTGTTCTCAATTAATGTCTCGATTTGATTGCTATCAACTTCAACTGGTCTCCCCAACCATGGAGCATCGTCAGCTGAGAAATCTCCAACACAAAACTTCACAAACAACTTTTTATACATTCATTTGATCAGTCACAGCACCTTCTCCATACACTGCAAAAAACTTTTTTAATTTTTTTTGTTTAGGTTACACTTTACCTTTCTTGAAATAATAAAGCATGATATGCCAAAAATGTCCTGTATTTTCTTCCCTCTTCAATATTAAAATGGTTACAAAAAATCACCAATTTTGATGTCTTTCTTTAAATGCACACTGATATGACAGGTGTCACAATGCAATCTAACAAAATTGTTTCAAATGAAGTTAAAGACAAATAAGCACTACTAGAGCCATCATTTTACAGAAAAAAAACTAACAAACTTTTTGGCCAACCCAGTATTTGGAAAGCTTTCAGTTCTAGGAAGTTCTGAATACAAAACAAGTGGAAGAAAGATGACCTTTGCATTCTGGAACTTCTTTATAAAAAAATTTTAGTGAATTTTTGGGGTGACAGTGCTTAATAAAATTATATAGGTTTTATGCAGTGGAGTAGGTGGATGTTACACTTACCTCCTGCCAGAACCAAACTAGAACTTCTTTTTTAAAATTATTTTAATTAGTTTTATTTTTAATTTAATTTATTTATTTACTTATTTTTATTGTTGTTCGAGTACAGTTGTCTCCATTTTCACCCCACCACAGCCCTCCGCCCCACCTATCCCCACCTCCCACCCTCAAACCTACCCCCTTTTGCCTTTGACTATGTGTCCTTTATACATGTTCCTTGATGGACCTTTTCCTGTTTTCCCCCATTATCCCTCTCCCCATTCCTCTCTGGTTACTGTTAGTTTGCTCTTTGTTTCAGTGTTTCTGGTTATATTTTGCTTGCTTGTTTGTTTTGTTGATTAGGTTCCACTTATAGGTGAGGTCACGTAGTATTTGTCTTTTACCACCTGGCTTATTTCACTTAGCATAATGCTCTCCAGTTCCATCCATGCTGTTGGGAAGAGTAGGAGCTCCTTCTTTCTTTCTGCTGCATAGTATTCTGTTGTGTAAACGTACCACAGTTTTTTGATCCACTCCTTTACTGATGGGAACTTAGGTTGCTTCCAGCACTTGGTTATTTTAAATTGTGCTGCTATGAACATTGGGGTGCGTAGGTTCTTTTGAATTGATGTTTCAGGATTCTTAGAGTATAATCCCAGCAGTGGTACTGCTGGGTCAATAGGCAGTTCCATTTTTAGTTTTCTGAGGAAATTCCATACTGTTTTCCACAGTGGCTGCACCAGTCTGCATTCCCACCATCAGCGCACTAGGGTTCCCTTTATTCCACAACCTTGTCAGCACTTGTTGTTTGTTGATTTGTTTATGATGGTCATTCTGACTGGTGTGAAGTGGTAACTCACTGTGGTTTTAACTTGCATCTCTCTGATGGCTAGTGGTGCTGAGCATCCTTTCATATGCTGCTGGGCCCTCTGTATGTCCTCTTTGGACAAGTGCCTGTTCAAGTCCTTTACCCATTTTTAATTGGGTTGTTTGTCTTCCTGGAGTTGAGTCCTGTGAGTTCTTTATATATTTTGGAGATCAAAACTAGAACTTCTTGACTTCAAACAAAAATTGAGGGGGGAATGAAGAATGTGTCAGCAAAAGTTCAATAATCAGTATTGGAGAGTAGTCTGCCCTTTTTCTGGGAGGGAGCTCAACCATTTGTTCAAAAGCATAAAATAAATAATTGAAATTCATACATTCTAATAACATGTTTAAAAGTACAGTAAAACCCAAAAAGCAGTATTTTTATTGTAGGTAATTATCAGATTATGGAGAGATAGTGTTAAGAAATATACTTTCTCAGTCTCAGTTCCTCTGCACTGCTCTCTTTCTGACAATATGGCTCACTTCTGAATGGATAAGACCTTACTGGAGATGAGAAAAATGTTTGACATGTTAGCTTAGTATTTTCTGTTAACCTAAGGATAGTTGGCAATTAAATTTAGTCTTATTAATTACTTGAAACAAAATTTAATTGCTATATTAAATCTAATAATAGTTGAAGGGAAATGCCTACCCTTTTATAAGATTTTGAAAATAACATTTTTGTTACAAAACTGAAAGCAATACTCAAAGTATTATTTTAGTCTTATTTTAAAATATGCTGCTTATATAAAAGCAGCAATTATAATTACAAAATACCAGCTTATTACTGTGCCATTAGGTTTATTAAAGCAGTAATGTGTCAATTGGGAATAAGGCCACAGTTCTGCATTCAGATGGCTACTCTGCTGTGTATTGCCATTAATTTTTTCTTAATTCTTCCATTTCATTATGCAGTATATATAAATCACCAAAATTTAAAGAATAATATGGTGTGGAGAATAATACAATAAATAAGTATATGATTAAGAAAACCTAAGAGCAAGAATAGTATAATTCCATTGAAACACCTGTTTACTCTTGAATGTGATGTTTATCATTCCCATGAATGACTTTATATTTTTATACCACTTGTATGTGTTACTAATATAGAAATGGTGTCACTCTCTATTCTTCCACAACTTAATTTTTTGTTCAACATTGTCATTGTAAAATTCATCTGTATTGATACAAGCACCTCTAGTTCATTTATTTTGACTGTTGTGTAGATTTAAGTTGTCTGAATAATGCCACAAGTTGTTTATGCAGTCTTTGTTAGAGAATGATTGTCTTTTCCAAACATTTGCTTTTATAATTAATACTCCTATAAATATTAATGTATCAGGTTTTTTTATCCATGTAACTTAGATTAAACTAGATTAGTGCTCTTCTGTCAAATGACATGGGGATCTTGATTAAAATGCAGATTTTGACATTTTAGCTCTGGGGTGGGGCTCAAGACTCTGCATATCTACCAAATTCCAGTTGACATGATAATGCTGATTAACAGGACAAGAAAGGAAGGACAAATTTCATTCATGGACTTTAACACAATACCTAAAATGAACTATTGGTAATGTAAGTCTAAGAATAGACTGGAAATAAATAGAACTTCTACACACTGATTAAGCATACCTTTCAGAAATGTACTATGTGGTATAGCATTAGAAGAATCCTCTCCAATATCATGAATGAAATGAGTATACTCTCAATTATCCTACTCTGACATAAGTAACGAAAGTTATACTAATGTCATGAAAATGAAGTATGATGTGTTCTTTTATTATTCTCTGAGAGAGTTTTTATGAGACCTCAATTATCTCTTCTTTGACTGCTTTGTACAACTTGTTTGTAAAACATTTGGGATTGGTTTTTCTTGATGGGTATGTGTTTAACTCAATGTAATTACTTTAGTGGTTATATTCAGACTTTTTTAATTATTTCTAAAATCAATGCTGAGCTATAGTTTTCTTTAAAAGTTCTTTTTTATTTTTACTAAGTTGTTTAAATTAATGATCTTTCCTATAATGCAGTGAGTATCCTGTTTTGTATCCTGCAGTGAGTATCTTTCATATTGTTTTATGTGAGTCTTTCCCTTTTATTCTTGATCAATCTCAAAGTTATTCTATTTAGTTAGTATAATAGAAGGTGCAATCTTTACTTTGATGCTTTTCATTGATTGTGTCTATTTGCTTAATTTCTGTTCTTATATTTATTATATTGTCTCTTCTTCTTAAGGAACTTTTTCAACTTAAGTTTTGCGAGTAGTTCATTAAATTTGAGGCTTTCCTTCTTCCTGAACACAGAAATTTAGAAATATAAATTTCCTTTGAAGTTGCACTTTAGTTACATCCACCAAGTTTTGACATATACTGTCACATCATTCATTAAAAGAGTGGGAGCCTTTTTTTAGATGCCAATGAAATGAAGCTATTCTTAGTTATCTTTTGTATTGGTTTGTAACTTAATTTCATTGTTGTGAGAGAATGTGGAGTGAAATACATTGATTCTTTTAAAATTTAGGATTCATTTTATTGTCTAGTACATGATCAATTCTTATAAATGTTACATGTATAATTGAGAAGATTTATCATCTAATCATAATATACATGGTTCTATTCATATCTGTTTGTTCCAGGTTGCTGATTATATTGTTCAAAGTCTCTATGTCCTTACTAATTTTTGTCTGCTTGATCTACCACCTTCTGATAAGCAATGAAGTTGCTTATTAGTAAGGATGTAGGATAGGATAGGATGCATATTAGTAAGGATGTAGGATAGGATAGGACGCATATTAGTAAGGATGTAGGATAGGGTAGGATAAGGTAAGATAGGATAACCTCTCACAATGATAGCAAATTTGTCAACTCCTACTTGTAGTTCTGCCAGTATCTGTCTTGTTTATTTTAAGGACATAATAATACATACACACATTATTACAATTAGTACATCTTCCTGCGGACTGAAATAGTTACCCTCTTTATCCCTAATAGTCTGTTATCCTAAGTCTATCTTGTCTATACCAGTCCTTTTTTATATTTGCCTAATATATCTCATTCCATATATTAACTTTTATCTTTTCTGTGTCTTCAAGTTTTTGGTGAGTCCCTTGTAAAAATATTAGAGTTGTTTTCTTTCCAAATCTTAAAATCTTAGTTTTCAGCAAATGAGTTTAGTCTTAATTTTATTGTGACTTTTCCTATATTGGAATTTTTCAGTCACTTAACTTATATTTTTATATTTACTTTGTCTCTTTTTTGCCTCTCTTATGCCACTCTTGGCTTCTATTCTGCTGGCTAAGTTTCAAAACTAATTTTCTTCCTCTATTGTATTAGAATTCTATATTCTTATCATGATCTTCCTTTAAACTTTAACATGAATAAACAACTTAAAGCACAAAGATTATTTATGATCTTCACTATCTCTCATACCATACATGTACCTTTAAATACTTTAATTCAGTTTACCCTCATTCAAGGTATTATTATTATAAAATAATTAGTTTTATTATGATTTCAATTTTTTTAAATGGACAGCCAATGTTTGCTTATATTTGCTCATATGTTTAATAATTTATTTGATAATCAATCCTTTCTGCATCTCAGATATTTCTTCTGGGATTATTTTTCTTCAGCTTTAAGAATATCCTTTAAATATTTCTTTTATGAAGGCTTGTTAGCAGTAAGCTCTCCTATTTTTTTCCCTTGACCAAAATGTTTTTATTTCACCTTCATTTAACTAAGTACACAGTTCTAGGTTGACAGCTTCATGCTTCTCAGAACTGGAAGGTATTATTTGAAAATATTTTGCCTTGCATTATTGCTATTGATGAGAATGCTGCCATAGGTTTGTCATTTTTATATAAGCAATCTTTTTCTCTCAAGCTGCATTTAAGATCTCTGGTTTTTAGTTTTTATTTTGTTCTGCAATTTCATTACAGTGTGCATAGATGTGGATTTTTTTTGTTTATCTTTCTGGAATTTATTTTGCCTCTTCAAACTGAGGATTCATAACTTCCATTAATTCTGGAAACTTCTGATTCATTCATTCACCATTAATTCAACAAATAGTGCCTTTCCTTTGTTCGTTCTATTCTCTCCTTGTGAAATTCTAAATATACCAAGAGGAGAACTTCTTGTAGCTTCCATGTCTCTTGATTTCTGTCACATTTTCAGTTTTTCTCCTGTGCTGCATTCTGGTTAATATTATTTATCTCTCTTCCATTCTAAGAATTATCCCTTCCGTTGTGTTTAATCTGCCATTTAACCAATCCTTAAAGCTTCAATTTTCACTATATATTTTACTTTTAGAAGTTTTATTTATTTTTAATTTTCAAAGGTACCTAGTTATTTTAATAGACCTTTGTTTCTTGCTCATGTTTATAATTTTGTGTCTTCTGTTAAGTATTGAGATTGTTTATATTCTGTCTGTGATTATTCCATTGTTTGTGTCCCTGAGTGGGCAGTTCTCTTTTCTGCTGAGTCTCACGTATGGAAGCTTGGTTACTATTATGTTTGGTGGTTTTATATTAGGAGTTTATATTTGACCAATCTCTGTTCATGGGAAATCCTGAGAATCTTGGTTCCTCCAAGAAAGATTTGTCGTTTTTTTTCTATTACATATAATAGTATGCTACTAGTGTGTGTGAGGGCACATTTTATGGCTAGGTATTATCAGAGGAGTCTTTATTTCCCATGTAGAAGTTAAGCCAGAGAAACACATTGTTTCCACCAAAGCTCTTTGAGGATTCTGCCGTTATCGAGTTGTCTCCATACTACCACCCCATTTCCACCATCTTTTATGCACCTTAGCATTTGTTCTGGTTTATTGAAGAGACATTAAAATTTCAGGATTTAGGTAACTTTGATCAGCAATGTTTCCAGGTACCTATAACTTTGGCTAATTACTCTGGTTTTTGTTCTCCTCATTTTGGAATGTTGAAAATTTTTTCCTAGTTTCCCAACAGCTCAGTTCTGCCTATTAGTTGTTAACTTATACATCATTCTTTGCTGCTTTGCAATGGGAAATGTTTTGAATAGAGTCTGCAGGACTTACCAGAAGCAGGGGCTAGAAAAATTTTTACCTAGGTTGCACTATGATTAAATAAGAAAAATGTAACTAAAGAATTTAGCAGTGATCCTTAAATGGTATGTACAATAAATATTAGTAAAACAAAATACTCATTTAAAAATTAAGATTTTAAGTTTCCCAAATATTTTCCATGATGGATTTTCTTCATCTTTTCCATTTATGTAAAACATATTTGTTCTTCAAAAAGAAAGGAAGGGTCCATTTATATTCATAAATAGCAACTAGAATTTTTGTTTTACATTTTATAAAACTATTATACATCCATTAATTTATTTAATGTAAAATAAATGTAGGAACTTATACTAAATTATAGCATTTGAGTTTATAATCAGCCACTAAAAATTATATAGGAAAGGACTTCTTTAAACTAAAATTAGCCAAAAATTGCTACTGATGTTTTATCAAAAGTACTTTCTTATTTGGTTATTCAAGAACTAACATTTTGGAAAGTTGTTTAGAGCTCATCATTAGCAGTGTTTATACTTTTTTAAGTGGATGACATGATATGTGTCTTCTAGAATTACTTTACTCTTAGTTTGCAATTCCACCTTAAAAATTAAAGCATGAGCTATGCCTTACAATAATTTTACTGTGAATGGGAAGTCATTTATCCCGGGCCTATCACTTAAAGAGATATAAAACAAAAACGAACAATAAATGATTCTCCGAAGATGTAAATGTTCAAAATATCTGCTCAAGAGGAGCGGAGATGAGTGTGCCGTAATGTCTGATTGTGACAAAATGCAGTGCTGATGCAATTTTAATGTCAAGCACATCAATATCAACCATTCTCTATAAGAAATCTAAAATTGAAATTTGCCTCCAGACTGTGTATTTCTTTGTTTTGGTTTATTTTTGGATTTTGCAGCTTTTGCAAAATGTTTAGGAAACACAGCCGGGCTTATTAATGTACTTAGGCATTTTAATTGGAGAAGATGACTATCATCATGAGCAATTCTGGGTCTCTTTCTCTGGCCTTCGTAGTCAACTGCTCTGTCTTCAGTAGAAAGAAATGGAATCAAATGCCAATATTTGGGATTAAATATTTTGGTTTCTAGCTCATGACTTACATAATGTAATAACAGTGGTAGGCAGCATGATTAAGTGTTTATTATATTTCTCACACTATGTGAGGCCCTTTCCATGCACTGTTTTAGTTAATCTTCACAGTAGCCTAAGCTGGTTCAATTTTTCAAATAAATAAATGGAGGCTTAGAAAGGCCTCTGCTTGTTTTGTATTTTGAATGCATGAGACAATAAGAAACTAAAATTCTTTATTCTGTATAACTACTATTTATGTGTAGCTGCTATCCGACCTTAGCAACTGTTGTTGCTCATTCTTTCAAGATAACTAACTAATGAGAAAGCGCTGCTCAGCAGTAGACAGGCAGGGAGAGAGGACAATATGGGTGTCCTAGGTCAAAGCCCAGCCTACCTGAAAACATGTCCTAAGGGCTGCTGGGATCCTTCTCGGTCATGGTGTTTTTAAATAGTAGCCTCCAGTCCACCTTTGAGAATCCTGGCCACTGCCTGTATTATCTGTTTGATAAGGTCCTCAACATCCCCCTTTCTGACTTTCTGTCAATATAGCAGATATTTCAAAATGGTGAGGGACTGCAGAATTCTTCTAACCCAAACTTAATCAGTTTTCAGAAAAGGAAACTGCAGGTCCTCATAGTGTTTTGTCCTAGACCACACAATGGGTGCTTCATGTTACCCTGCCTGCATCTGTTAAAGGACCCTTAACAGGATTATCCAGGTTTAATACTAAACTGTAACCAACTCCAGTTAAAAATTTCCAAAGAACTTGAAACCAACCAAAGAAGTTGAAGTTTTTGTTCAATAAGCTATTCATTCCTTGCTTCCTCTCTATTCATTTATACAACAAGCAAGATATTATATGTCTGCTATGAGCCAGGAAGCATGCCATCCACTAAAACCATAAAGATGGAAAGACAGAGTCCTTGCCTTAGCTCACTCACTGAAGCATGTTCCCTAGCCACACCAGGGGAAACGTCATTGGGAATGGGGACTGTCCTGGCTCACTCACTCACTTTTTCCATCAATCACTGTGTTTATTGAGTACTTCCTATTTTTTCTAGGCTTTTCATATATAATGATAAGCAAGATATACAAGTATTCCTGCATCCAAGGACTTTATGCAGAAATTAGTAGAGAAAAACTATAAAGAGGTAAGCAAATAAATAAATAAATGAGATAATTTCAGGGTATAATGGTATGAGGAAGATGAAATTGAGTAACATGGTGGAGTGACAGGAAGTATCTATTCTTATGGGATTGGAGAGGTGAGGCTTCTCTGAGGAGGTGATATTTGACTTGAGAGCCAAATAATATAAAGAATACAACCACTCAAAATCTCACCTGTGGGGTGCTACAACAACATATTGATCCTCTCAGCCTTTAGGCCAACAGGCAGGGCCCTGGGGCAGCAAAACCCCTGACCAGCAGTCAATCACTTTCTCTGTTTACTCCAGTTTGTTATGCAAATGTTATCATTTTCTCTGTGTTGCATGATATTAAAAGCATTGGGAAGTACTGTTCTAGTGGAGAAAATTCAAATCCAAGCAGGAGGAAAGCAAGATGATGGAGCTTGGTGTGTTGGGTAACTGTAGAGTAGAGTACACAGAAGGGAGAATGTCAGGGAATGAGGTCAGGGAGTGGGCCAGGGCCAGGTCATGGAGACGTGTGTAACCTTGGGATGGATGTAAGGGTGAAATGTGGATGATGAAAATGTTTTATTAGTCTATTTCTTAAGAGCAATTGATTGCATTACTGTGTTGTGTTAAGGTACTAATAAGTTAATCAAAATACAAATTATGGGGAAACGTTGAAAATAATACAAAGAATGAAAAGAGAAAATTTTATCTGGAGCCTGGTGTGAACACTAAAATTAAAATGAACTAAAATTAATGCTGAGTTTTCAAGTAGTCAAAGTCTCAAATGAAATAACATGGGTCCTATAACTTCTTTGTCTAGTTAAACATTAAATTGCATCAGGATCTATAGATTTTTTTCTAGCTATCCCACGGAAGAAATGTATTTCAGAGATCGTTATCAAGTAATTTAGTAAATTATATATTGCCTGTCATTTTGCATAAGTTCAGAAATATCTTTTTCAAATGCCACTTCATGAAAGCTAGTTTTATCTTAGTGAAGGCCTTCCCTGAGACGCTGAGTATGTGACACAGATAACAGATGATAGGCGATTGATAGAAACGGCGGGGACAGAGAGACTGGGTATGTGAGAGAGATCAGGTAACAGATGACGGGTAAGAGAGAAAAAGACTCTCCATATACATTGTTTTCTGGTTAAGAAACCTGATTAAATTTGACTATCCTTACCTTCTAGACCTTCTATACATCCGTGCCTCCACATTGCCTACAGTTCCCTCAGCCTGACATACTCACCCTCATCTTTCACACTAAAGAAATTCCTACCTCAAACACAAAACAATGCCCAAGCCCCAGCCTTTAATAACTACACAGTAGTTCTCTACTTTAGTCTGAGGTTCACTTAATTAGCTTTTAAAATAGACAGGTACCACCCAAAGCCAATTAAATAAGAATTCCTAGAGAGGAGGGCCTGGACATTGGCATTTTAAGCTTTCCAGATGATTCTAGCAAGTAAATAGGGGTAAGAATTGCTGAGCTAGGCTAGTGGTTCCTCCTACCTACAGTGGGCTTCAAAGAGAACACAGAGCTTCCCCCCTGATAAATGGATCAGATAGGTTTCTTTCCTGCGAGAAGGACCCTCCCCCCAACTACAACTGAATGTGTTACAAATGAGGAAGTCTTTATGGTTGCCTACCATGAAAGTTAATGAGTAATTACCTCCTTGACCTTGTATTTAATGAGGAAAACTGCATAACAAATCTGGTTTGGTTCTGGCTTGGCTCCAAGTCTGTAGAGCAATAGGCATTTCAGTGAGTCCTTTTCCCCTTTTCATTGAGAAAAGAGAAAACATCATTGGAATATTGCAGAGAGAACAAATTAAAGTGGCTCTCAAACCTGACTGTGTAAAAATCACTTGAAGGGTTTGTTAAAACCCAAACTCCCAGGCCCCAACTACCGGTGACTCTGAAGGAGCAGAGCTGGGGTTTGTGGATTTGCACAACAGCCCTGTATGATTCTCAGGCTGGTGTTCCACAGGCCAGTGGGACATAGGAGTTTACAAAAGGATGCCCCTTTTTTTGTGATGTATAAGTGCCTCTTCCTGACTCTTCACACAAGCCCAAGGGCCCTTTCCCACTTTTGAGGGGAAATAGAATAAAGAAATAGAATAAAGAAAATCTAAGTCTGGCGGCCAATTCCAAAGACCACAGCAGAGTCATGCAAGCTGAAGTAGGACAGAGAGAAAAGAAGCTCAGCAGCAACTGCAGACAGCCAGGGAGCTGAGGGCTGTGGCATCAGGAAAGCATGCAGGTGGGGAGGCCAGATCTGGGTTGGAGTGAAGAAACCTGCTATCAGCAAGGGCAGATCCTCTGTGGTGAGCAGGCTGGAGAATAAATATCCCAACTGCTCTCCTAGAAGTCAGATGTAATAATCCCGCCCTTCTTAGATGCAGACTCCTCTAATCAAGCTGTGAAAAATATCCTAACTGTGATCTGCTATTGTTGGCAGAAGGCTAATTTGGTCATACCCTGGGGCTTCAATTCTCACATACCTCTCAGAAACACACTGCTTCAGGTTTTGGGAAATGTGAGCCTCAGAAAGTTCACTTAGAAACACACAGTGGCTTCTCTGTGAGGCAGAGAAAAGGGGAACACCCAGAAGCCCAGCTCCTCCTGCAAAGCCACAGAATAGACCGTGGCTTTCCAGCACCCGTTCTCTACATTGGAGTCAGCAGGAAGTAACTGAATAGAATACAAAGCATACTAATCCATGGATGGCAAATACATAATACTACCGATTCCTTCATTTGTTATTCACCTTTTTTTCTTTCATCCCCCCAAAATATTTTAAAACATTTAGTATGTGTGTGTTAGCTTCATTTCCTCAGATGCAGAATCTGGGACAAAAAATTGGGTACAACTAGTGTCTTTGGAAGGGGATTCCAAAGAAAAGAAGTGAGTAAGTGGAATGGAGGAAAGGGAAAAAAGAAAAGCGCATTATGGAGGACATCACTGTGTTCAGTGGTAGGGGCTCTCTGTTTCTGGGAATTGTTTCCTAAAGCATGGGCAGATGAAGGAATTATTTAAGGGTGCCAGTCCCCTGACCACAGGCTGAAGAAGCCCTACTCCCCACCTCCTTCCAGTGTTCAAGGTCATGGAAGAATGCAGGGCAGAGTGCAAGGTGAAAGGCTGTCAGCGGACAAGTGAGTGGAGCTTGCACTGGTTCTCTACCCTGCCCTAGAGAAGCTAAACTCGGGGGGCAGGCCAAAGAGAATGTAAGCTGTCTACTGCAGTATGTCAGACTGTGCTAAGCTACATCAATGAACAAATTATGTTTTCTGCCTTCTAAGAGTTCTTAGTCTTATAAGGGAGAGAAACATTAAGAAAAAGTACCATTCAGTATGAAAACTGTGATACTGATGATATCCAGAAAGCTTTATCAGACAAAGGAGTGGAAGAAATTAATTTGTAGAAGGGAGATTTGGAGAAAGGAAAGGAGCAGGAAAGGAAAACTGAGAGAACTTTAAATAAATGTAGCTGAACTTTGAAGGATGAATCTTCTCTCTGAGCAACAGAACAATAAAAGAAATATGTGTTCATTGATAGGAACAAGGTACATCCTGGAAATGGTGTTGAGTAAAGTGTGACTGAACACGGTGCTTGTGTGAAAGAAGCGAGGAGAAGAAACTAAACATCTTTATCCTGAAGGCAATGGACAGGCCATTGAAGTTTAAGCTAGAGAGTGACTCAAGGGAGTTTTTTCCATTCTTGGCAAGTTTTCAGGAAAGGATCACATCACAGCAATTCCTGGAGATTTGTCCTTTCATCAAACACTTATGTGAAGCATACACTAAGTACCAGGGATGATGCCAAGTGCAGAGCACACACTGGTGAGATGTGGTCCTTGTCATCACGCGGTCCAGTGCCATGTGGCCAGAGAGAGACAGAGAATCTTTGTAATATGGTGCAGTCAGCATCATAGTATATCTCTTTGTACAGGGCCTTGGGGTCCAGGGAAGGCTTCCCTATCTTTCTAGCCTTTTGGGGTCCCTGTAGACTTTCTGGGCAATTTGTGTTGTTCATTTTTCAAAAGTTAGAGAACTAAGTTGCCTGTCCTGTACCATTCCAAGGGAGCTTGACTGAGGAGGCAGTATCTCTAAGGGGGGCGGGGGAAGGCAGCATGAAAGAAATGATGGAGTGTATGTTTGTGTTTTTGGGGGCACAGTATTGAAGTAGGATGTTTGTAGTCAAGAAGATTTTCCTCTTTCCCCTGCCAAATGTGTTCTACCTCATCATCTCCCTGGCTAGCTTACTCAGCCTTCCATTTTGAATTTGAGCCTCACTTCTTCCTGGAAGACTTCCATGGCCCCTCATGTCCAGGAGATCAAGCTAAAGGTCCAAACACATTCACCAATTATTTATCTTTTGTTAGTTGTCTAAAAAGAAATATGCATACAAGCAAACAAGTCTCTTCCACCCTTCTAATTGTGGTTAGGGCCCTAATGTGGCTGTCCTGCACATTCTGTATAATATTCTGGTCTTGTCACAGTGAATCACAGTTGCTGAAAGAGGAAGGCACACCAAAGGAGTCTAACACCTATTTGGTACTCACAAGATCTCTCTTTCTGTTTCTCTCTCCCTCTTTCTTGTCAAAGTGGTTCTTCAGTCAGAGGCATAATTGTGATTGTCAAATATCTCATTTTAGGCTCTGCTCCTCAGACCAAACTTCTTCCTGCCAGGAGGTTGGTGCCCAAGACAGCAAAATACATTTATTTTCACCTAAAACAAGGTACCAAACGCCAGGCTTAAGCACAATCCCACAACCTCTGTGCCCATGAGCTTCTTTCAGTCTGCTCTATTTCCAAAGAAGCTGGCTTCCTGGAAGTCAGACTCAGTTTGAATGATTTGAAACATCTGGTCTAGCTTCCACTTCTGCACAAGTATATATCCAAAACAATCAGGAATTACAGTCCTGTTTATTTCTAATAATGATCACAATAGCTAAAATATAGTATATGCCATGCATCGAACACTATTCTAAGTGTTGTACACATGTTATTTTTCTTTCACATGTTATTTTTCCCATTTTAAAGAGGAGGAAACTGATGTACCAGCATAAGTAACTAACCAAGGTCACACTAATCCAAGAAGCAATAGAAGGAGGACTTGAGACTGAGGAAGTCTGGCTCTAGAGGCTGCGCTCTTAATCGCTGAGTGCTGCTTGCTCGCAGCTTCCCATCTAAGGCCAGTGCCTCCTGTCAGCAGGCCTCCGACACTCCAGACGCTACTTCTTCCTCATTGCAACCTCCACGTTCAAACTCATTCCTTCATCTTCTTTCTTTTCCCAAAGCTACACCTACTTCCCTTGACACTGTCTCATGGGAGGAAATTTCTATGTGTGTGGAAATTTTACTGATTCATTTATTTCCAAGAGCTAAATAACCGTTAGAGTTTTACGTGTCCATGTAGCAGTTTCCTGCATCTGTTCACCTAGTCTCTACCCCTTGATGCAAGCAATTCAGCCATCTTCAGTTGTGGGTTGTATTTTACCAACCTCCGAGAGTCATGGTTTTCCACCAAGGCAGCAACCTTCTAGGCCTTGTTGGCCTTTGGAAAGCAGCACGATCACCAAGCCGTGGTCTTTAACTGAACTGAAACAGCCAGACAACAGGCATCATTTAATTTCTCTTCTGCCGTCATTTGGTTGTTACAGCTGGCTCGTCACAGTTAGAGACAGTGTCAAATTACTCTCAAATTTTCTGCTTTACCTGTAAAGATAAGCACTCTGTTTTTGCTCTCTTTGCCTCAAACTGGCATTTTCATTTTATACTTACATAAAAGAGTTATTAAAGATTTTCTAACATTTGGAAAAGTTTCAGTGCTAACTGGGATTTAACTCCTTTGGAAGGACAGTCAATAGCTATGACAAAAGTACATTGTATTTTTATCCCCTCCATCTGGATGGCCCTTTTCCTATCAATGAAAACAACAGGTATTAACAATTTATTGTTGCTTATTATGTGCCAGGCACTGTCGAGTGCTTCTTGTGCATTATTTTAGAAATGAGTAAACTGAGACTGAGAGAAGTCAAGTACCCTGTTCGACATCACAGTGGGCAGTTGTTCCAGAGTCTGTGCCTTAACTAGGCTCAGGGAAATAGACTGCACTTTCTCCATCACTTGGGCCGTTAAATCTTCTCTCTGTTACGTGCTGTTGAGTCTACTTTGACTCCTGGCAAATATACGAAGGAATAATGTCCAGAAAGTCCTGTCCTCGGTAGCCCCGCTCAGCTCCTCTGAACTCATGCCTATGGCTTCTTTTATGGTTCAATCCATCTCGTATTGAGTCCCCCTCTTTTCCTGCTCCCTTCTGTGTTTGCCAGCATTCTTATCTTTTCCAAAGATGTACCCAAAGTTAGACAACTTCAGTTTCATTGTTTTTGCCTCCAGGTATAATATTACAAAGTTAAAGGCAAAAGTGACATTATCTGGCAAAAATGTAAATCTGATGGTACCAGGCTTACTATGCTCTAAGAACCCATTTGTGGATCTTCTGGCAATTCAAGGTATTCATAGAGCTCTCTTCCATCACCGTGTTTCAAATGGACCAGTTTCCTTTTCCTATTAGTCTTTTTCACTGTCCAACTTTCACATCCATGCGTAGTAATCAAGAATTAGGGTGTGGATGATCTTAGCCTTAGTCTCTAATGACACACCTTTGTTCTTGATGATCTTTTCTAATTATTCTCCTTAAATGTATACCAAATATGAGAAAATATCCAAAAAAGTAAAGATAACCAGTTTTATGAGTTTTTAATTTTTATTGTATTTTTCCATTACCATTTAGCCTCTTTATACCTCTACCCCGCAATCACCACATTGTTGTCAATACCCATGAAAAGGCAATCTTAACTCTGTGGAGTTTCACAGCTGTATGTCATGGATGTGTTTGTTTGTCAACTTGTGGACTTGCTACACCTGTTTTCTAAATGATGCCAGCAGTGGTACTGAAGTCTACCACTCTTCAACTTTGGGCTACACGTGATCTTCAAGATAATCTGCATCTAAAACTAGATTAGAAATTCAGAATATTTCTCAGTTCTCTTAGCAAGAAGAATGGAGGGAGGGTGGGTTCCAGGTACAGGACCTTAAGGATTAGGGTCCACTTTTTTACTTTTGGTTCAATTTTGGGTCCTCTTTTTATTGGCTTATTGCTCAGAATTGTTTTCTACAGAAGCTAGGTCAAATACTTCCATTTTCAAGTCAAGCAACACAAAACTTTTTAAAATCGAAAAGGCATTTCCTCAAGTATGAGCTGAAGGTCTTTTTGTTTTTAGCCCAGTGAGCAAGCATGTCATGTGGCCACCCTTCGGAAGAAAAAGAGCATATGATCTTAATCTGTTAGAAAAAAACTCATAATAAAATCTAACACTCATCAGTAATAAAGCAAGATATTAGGACTTTAATTATATAATCATGGAAAGCACTTTCTTTGCCTGATAAAAATTAATCTAATCATAATCTAGAGCAATAACCAATAACCATTCCCACTGGTGAAACTTCTGAAGCATTCTCAGTAAAGTCAATATTATGCTTAAGGCCCTAAGCAGCATAATAAGAGAAGAAAAGAAATAAGAGGCATAATAATTGAAAAGTTAAAGGCAAAACTGATATTACTTGGCAAATACGTGAAGTTTTACAGTGCCAAATATTGGCAAGTTTCTAGGGAAATCAGGGACTCATAAATTATAGATGGTGAGTATGCATTTGCATAAATGCTTCGAAGAGCAATTATGTCTTTGAACTGCTTTGAAGAGCAATTATGTCTTTGAACTGCTTCAAAGAGCAACAATATCTAGTAAATATGCCAAGTCTGCTTTTAAGTATATGTTGTGGAGAAACTCTGACACATGTACTCCCAGAGGCATATACAAAATTGCTCATTACAACATTGATTGTAATAGTAAAAAATAAAATGGACTATAATACTGTATAGCAGTTAAAATGAAATAACCAGGCTTTTGTGTTCTTACTGAGCAGATCTCAGATCAATATTTAGCAAAAAAATTTACTGACATGACATAATTTATGAAATTTCCAATACCCACATACCCAAAATATATGTTATTCATGGATAAACGTGTAATAATCATGAACTTGAAGAATATACGCCAAATTCAAGATAGTTATTTGGGGAGAAAAAGGGAGGGAAATGGACTACAAAGAGATAAGTGTAATCAACGTTTTCATATTCTGTTTCTTTTATTAGGAATATGTCCGAAGCAAAAATAAAAGTGTTTAGTATTTATTAGTTTAGGTGGTAGTATCATAAATATTTGTTAAACAAGCTTTTGTACTTTTTGGTATCTTTAAAGCTTTCAAAAACATTTTTTAAATGATAAATATTTTAAATAAGATAATTATAAGTGAAAGGAAAATAAAACAAAGGTCATAAAATGAAACATCTACACTTTTTATATTCTTTGTTTTCCCCCGGAGCTGAATGAGTGAGGTAACTCTGTTAATACAGTTTGAACTTAATCTCCTGTGGGATCTGGAGGCTTATAAACATATTTGCATCTCTCATGTGATGCCTTGATTCTTTCCAAAATCATAAAGTATCCCTAGCTAGCAATGTGAGCAAGCAGCGTAAGAAACATTACTTTACTAACTATTGCTTCCAAGAGTCATTATCTCTGCCTTTGTTTAATTTACCATTAAGATTGAATTCTATGATGTAGTAGGAATGTACTTACTAATTTTAAAAACCCCAGGATGTCTCATTTTATTCTTTTGGAAAGTTTTTATTGGGTGTATGGGAATCAAAATGTCATTACCTAAGAAAACCCTTCAGGTTTTCCAGGTCCAGCAGAGCCTTCTTCCTCTGTGCCTTTACTCCCAATTTCACAAGATTCTGTCCAGGTAAGGCGAAGTGACTTAGATGAAACTGAAAGGTGCGTTTTCTCATAAGAATAACATTACTTTACACTTGGTGGCATCTGTAGCCAGTTACATGCCCATAGCAAGGACAGAGCATGTCCTTGAAATAGGATTCCCCCAGAAGCAATGATTATGAGACAGTAAAACCTACAGAACAGGGGTCTCCAATCTCTTGACCTTGGGCCTGTACCAGTCCAGGCCTGTTAGGAACTGGGTCACACAGCAGGAGGTGATCTTGAATGTAATGAGCTTGAATCATCCCAAAGCCACCCCCCTCCCACCCCAGTCTATGGAAAAATTGTCTTCTGCAAAACCAGTCCCCGGTGCCAAAAAACTTGGGGACTGCTGCTACAGAAAATATACTCAAATCTTTCCAATGGCTACAAAGGCTTAGGTTCATTAATCTGTATTCCTCCACTGAATATTCTTTCTTGTAATAATTTCAGACTTAGAGAAAGTTGTACTAATAGTACCAGAAAAAAACCCTGGATATTTTACCTACATATGCACATCGCCATACACTATTATAAATTTTCAGAGCCATTTGGTGTTAAGTTGCAGATATGATGCCTTTTTAACACTAAATACTTCAATGTGCATTTCCTAAGAATAAGGAAATTCATTTACATAATAAAACTAGAATATCAATCTTAGAAAATTAGCATTATATGAGATATATACACACATATGCACATATACAGGTGTGTATTATATATGTGTATATGTTTATGTGTGTGTACACACACATATGTGTATACACACATGCATATATATGCATGTATACACATATACATGTATATTTATTATAGAGAGAGAAGGAGAGAGAAAAGGAGAACATGAGAGATGTTCTCATTGCATGTGAAGGTGGTACATGCAATGCTATCAGGTGTTGGGTGAACCATCCCTGGGCTTTGTGCTGATAAAAAGACAGCAGGGCACAACAGTGATGATCAGCCAAGCCTGATGGAGACAGTCAAAGACTGTGGATCACCTGTAGCCTCGAACAGGCTGCCTAAAGCTGGACTAGGTCACCAGCTGATATTACCAGGAATGGGTCCAAAAGGAGAAGACAGTAGGCAAACAAACACTAGACTCCACTGAGACAAATTTCACCTCATTCTTTTTCTTTATTTGCATTATTTTTCTCCTGCATAGCTTTTGAACATTGTTTCTTTGTCTTCAATTTTGTTCCCATTATTTCACTATTTTTTTATTTTTATATTTTTTATATTTTTATTATTCCTCTTTAATTTTTGTTTTATTTCAAATCTCATATTTTACTCTTCCCTTCTCTTACTTCATTTTGCCTTCATCTTTCTTTTTTTTAATTTATTTTAATTGTTGTTCTTGTATAGTTTTCTGTCTTTTGCTCCCATTCCAGCCCATCTTTCTTATTTTTGTTTTAAACTTAATTTTTGTTTAATCTTATTTTTGTTTTAAACTTTTGTTTTCCCTTTCTACACCTTGTTTCTGTTTCTCACTTACTATTTCTCTTCCCTCCATCTTCTCAAAAACATCTTTCCTTACATAAGTCATTTCATATTTGTTGTCCATTTTTTATAATATTCTTATCCTCGCTCCACCTTTATTAATATTTGCTCAGTTGTCATTGATATTGAGGTTGTTGTTGCATTTTTTCAGTTTTATTCCTAGTTGTTCACTATTTTTTATTTTCAATCTCATATGTCCTAATCCATTTTATTTTCATCCCCCTTTTAGTTTCCCCCATTTCATTTTCAATCCCCTGTCCTAATCCATTTTGCCTTCTGCCTGCCCTGTCTTATTTTCATATTACATTTTATTTTATCCCTTTCTTAGCCCAGTTTCTTACCCTTATGCTTATTATTCCTCCTCCCTCTATCCTTTCAAAATTATTTTTCTTTAATTTAGGCACCTCACAGTATCTATTTTTCTTCTTTCTTTTTTCTTTTTAAAAATATTCTTATTCTCTTTCCACCTTTATTAATCTTTGCTCTTTTGTCATGGATATGACTGCAGTGGTTGTTTTTCTTCAATTAGGTTCCATATTTTCACTATTTTTTTCTTTTCAAACTTAATATTGTACTCTTCCCCTTTCTTACTCCATTTTGCCCTATTCAATCCCCATTATAATTATATTGTAAATTTTATTTTCTCCCTTTCTTCACCTTGTTTCTGTTCCCTACTCTTATTATTTCTCTTTCCTCTACCCTCTCAAAATATTTTTTCTTTCCATTAGTCACCTCAAATTCCTTTTTTCCTTCATATAATATTCTTATTCTCTTTCCACCTTATAAATCTTAATTCCTTTGTTATTAATATCATGGTAGAGGTTGGGGGGTACTTTTGCTGGTATGGGTCTTGTTTGCTAGGTTATTTTATTTTGTTCAGGCAGTTTCTGTACAACAGCATACAGGACATGGTGATGGATGTGAGTCTCAGTCAGCTAAAGGGGAGTTCTCACGAACAAACAAGCCAAAAGCAACCAAAACCCAATTCTAACAGGAGAGCCCACTTAAAGATGCATAAAGGGCATCCTTAGAGCATGTAGCTCAGGAGCTCAAGAAGTCTGCACCACTGAGTCCCACTAGACCCTTACTACAGAAAGCCAATCCATGAAGACAGAGTCAAAGCAGATCAACCTAATATGCAGAAATAAACAAAAAGAGTAACCTAAAATAGAGAAACAATGGAACAATCCCTAACCAAAAGGAAAGGAGGAATCCCAAGACAGAGTGCTAAATGAAATTGAAGCAAGCAATTTATCAGACATAGAATTCAAAGTAATGGTTATATGTATGCTAAAGGAACTAAGAGAGAACTGCAAGGAACTTAGTGGGAACTACATCAGCATGAAAAAGGATATAGAAACCATGAATAAGAACCAGAAGGAAAGGAAGAATACAATATCTGAAATGAAGAATGCACTAAAAGGAATTAAAAGCAGGCTAGATGAAGCAGAGGATTGAATCAGCAAGTTGGAAGTCAAGGTCCAAAAAGCACCCAGTCAGAGCAACACAATGAGAAAAGACTCAAGAAAAATGATGGTAGTTTAAGGGAGCTTTGGGATAGCATGAAATGTAACAATATATGCATCATAGGGGTACCAGAAGGAAAAGAAAGGGAACAAGGGATAGAAAATCTGTTTGAATAAAAAATGACAGAAAACTTCCTTAATATGGTAAGGAAGAGAATCATGCAAGTTCAGGAAGCACAGAGGGCCCCAATCAAGATGAATCCAAAGAGGCTCACTCCAAGACACATTAAATTAAAATGGCAAAATTTAAAGACAAAGAGAGATTCATAAAGGCAGCAAGGGAGAAACAGCTAGTAATATACAAAGGTGATCTGATAAGGCTATAAGCTGATTTCTCAACAGAAACTCTACAAGTCTGAAGGGAATGGAACAACATATGCCAAGTAATGAAAAGCAAATACCTGCTACCAAGACTACTGTACACAGTAAGGCCCTCATTTAAAATGGAAGGTAAAATAAGGAACTTCCCAGAAAAATAAAGGCTAAAAGTACATCTCCACCAAACCAGCATTGCAAGAGATGCTAATACAACTGCTTTAAGAAGAAGAAACAGAGAGAAAGGAACACAGGCACAAAGAGAAGAAATAGTAGTGAATAAGTACCTATCAATAATAACCTTACATGTAAATGTATTAAATGCTTCCAATCAAAAGATATAGGATAGCTGACTGGATGAGAAAACATGACCTGCATACATGTATACAAGACACATACCTCAGAACCAAAGATCACACAGGCCAAAGGTGAAGGGATGGAAATAGATATTCCAAGCAAAGAGACATGAAAAAAAAGGTGTGGTAAAAATACTTGGACAAAATGATTTCAAAACAAAGGCCATTAAAGAGACAAAGAAGGTCACTACATAATACTTAAGAGAGTTGTCCAAAAAGAGGATATGACCCTTGTAAACATATGTGTTCCCAACACATGAGCACCTAAGTATATAGGGAAAATCTTGGAGGAATTTAAAAAAAGAGATAGATAGCAATACAGTCATTGTAGAGGATTTTAACAGCCCACTGTCAACAATGGATAGATTGTCCAGACAGAAGATCAACAAGGATATTGTGGCATTGAATGACACCCTAGATCAAATAGACTGAATTGATATTTACAGAGCATTTCACCCCAAAGAAGCAAAATATACATTCTTTTCAAATGCACAATGAACATTTTTCAAAGACAGACCACATGGTAGGACACAAAACAAGCCTCCATAAAATCAAGAAAATTGAAATCATATCAAACATCTTCTCAGGTCACAATGGCTTGAAACTAGAAACCTACCTCATGAAAAAAACCTCAAAAATGTTAATATACATGGAGACTGAATAACATGTCACTAAACAATGAATGTGTTAATAATGAGAACAAGGAAGAAATCAGAGTATCGGGAAACAAATGAGAATGAACACACAACAACCCAAAACCTATGGGACGCAGAGAAGGTAGTCCTGAGAGGGAAGTTTTAGCAATACAGGACTACCTAAAGAAGATAGAAAAATCTCATATAAACAATCTAACCCTACATCTAAAAGAATTGGAGAAACAACAACAAAAAAGTCCAGAGTGAGTAGAAGGAAGGAAATAATCAAAATCAGAGCAAAATTAGAAGACATAGAGACTAAAAAAAAAAAAAATCAAAAGATCAATGGTTTTTTTGAAAAGATAATCAAAATTGACAAACTTTTAACTAGACTCATCAAGAAAAAAAGAGAAAAGACCAAAATAAATAAAATCAGAAACAAAAGAGTTGATATAATAACACATGCCACAGAAATACAAAGGATTTTAAGAAATTACTATGAACAATGATATGCCAAGAAATTAAGCAACCTGGGAGAAATGGATAGATTTCTAAAAATATACAATCTCTCAAAACTGAGTCAAGAAGAAGCAGAAAGCCTGAATATCCAATAACAACTAGTGAAATCTAATCAGTAATCAAAAAACTCCCAGCACACAAAAGCCCTGGACAAGATGGTTTCACAGGCAAATTTTACCAAACATTCAAGGAAGAACTAATTCCTACCCTTCTCAAAATATCCCAAAAATTTAAAGAAGAGGGAAGACTCAAACTCTTTTTACATGGCCAGTATTATCCTAATTCCAAAACCAGGTGAAGACACAACAAAGAAAGAAAATTACAGGCCAATATCTCTGATAGCCATAGATGATAAAATCCTCAATAAATTACTAGCAAAATAGATCAAGAAAAACATTACAAAGATCATACACCATGATCAAGTGGGATTTATTCCAGTGCTGCAAGGATGGTAGAATATTCTCAGATCACTAAATGTAATACACCAAATAAACAAAGTGAAAACCAAAAACCACATGATTATATCAATAAATGCAGAAAAAGAATTTTATAAAATCCAGCACCTATTTATGATTAAAAAAAAAAAAAACAAACACTCAGTACAGTGGCAGTAGAGAGAGCATAACTCAACACAATAAAGGCCGTATACCAAAAACCTACTGCCAACATCATACTTAATAGGCAAATACTAGAAGTATTTCCTTAAGATCAGGAACAAGACAAGGGTGTCCATTTTCACCGTTCTTATTCAATATAGTACTGGAAGTTGTAGCCACAGTAATTAGACAAGAAAAAGAAATAAAGGACATCCAAATTTCAAAGGAGGAAGTAAAACTGTCATTATTTGCAGATGGCATGATAGTGTACATAGAAAACCCTACAGTCTCCACCCAAAACTACTCGACCTAATAAGTGAATTTGGCAAAGTAGCAGGATACAAAGTCAATATTCATAAACTGATGGCAGTTTTGTATTCCAACAATGAACTATCAGAAAGAGAAACTAGGGGGAAAAATCCCATTTACTATAGCAACAAGAAAAATAAAGTACCCAAGAATAAATTTAACCAAGGAGTTAAAAGACCTATACTCAAAAACTATAGAGAAAACTGTTGTTTCTAATGAGTTCCTCCTGGAGGAAGATTTGAGGAAGAGTTTGGGGGAAGAGTTTGTGGAGGAGTTTGAACAATAAGGATGCAATAAAAGTGACAAATATAACGTGTGTAAAAGGGTGAATTTGAACCTGCATATTCACAAAGAAAGATAAGGACATTTTATTGCTTCTTCTGCTGGTCAAATCAGTTTTAGGTGATAAAGTACATCTTTCCTATCTACCCTGTCTTAACTTGGTCTACTCATCTACTTGCTTCTTGGAAAGAAACCCCAGAAATTAGGAACCCTGGATAAGAAAAGATGAATATCATTCTCCATTTGAAAAGGCTGAGGGCAATGCAGGCCTACTGGCCTGGGTCACTTTCTGCACCCTTGGCTCATCACAGAGGGTGGACCAGGTGAGTCAACAATTGCTATTAGTTTGAAAAGTGTATGCTTAGTATTTACCTTTAGAATTTGACAGTAAAAAGTCACACCAGGACAAAATGCTCTCCCAGTTTGGGGGGGCAGCTCCTGATTCTGAAAGTTACTTGGCCACAAAGAATATCTCCAGCAGGAATGGCTGATCTGAAGGCTGCATACAGTCCAGGGAAGGAACTTACCAGTCAGTTTGGCTGCCTATATGCAGAGACATTGTCAACATCTGCACAAGCAGGAAAAATCAAACTAGTGAGGGAAATCAGGACTTAGGATGAAATCAGCTTTCCAATTTACCAGCAAGTTTGCTCCATTTTGTTTCATTTCTGTATATAAAGCCTGGCAGATGTAATATTTGGACAAATTGATGGTTGATGAGAGTCATTTTGGTTTAGTGGCTAAAACATAGATTTTTAAAATCAAACAGACCTAGATTCAGTTTTTGACTTGGTCACTTACTAGCTATGTGATCTCACACAAGTTATTTAATCCCTCTGAGCCTCAGCCTCTTTTCCTTGTAGAATGAGGATAATAATCTCCCTTGCAGGACTTGATAAAAGAATGAGTTTGAAACACATCTAGACAAAGTGTTCATTAAATGGTGCAAATGGTTGCAGTAGGAATAATATTAATGGATGTGTTAATGTTGGTATTTGCTTTTATCTATTATTATGAGGATATCATTTTACATTTTTTAAAATGAACATATGTTCTCTTTCATGGATTTAAAGAACATTTTGATATTTACTTGTTGATTTTTTTCTCCATCTCAATGCAGAGGGAAGGAGAAGAAGAATATTTAAAATCCATTATTTCCAAGATCTTCAGAGAATGGTTATTTAGTTATCTTACTTTAGATCTGGATTCATAACCAGAAGATTAGTAGTTCCCCAAGCCAAATTCAATTTCCAGTACCAGTAAATGAGCAATGTTTGACAGGATATTTCAGTCTTTTTACTAAGAGTCTTACTGTAAATCAAGACTTAAACAAAAAAACACAATGTAGTTTTACATTGTGATCATGCTCAAAAGGATCACACTCTAAATTCTAATTACTATTGAATATCAGGAATAAGTTAACTATTCCCTTGATGGCAGTGTTAATTTCCATAGCAAAGTAAACATAAAATGCCATAGTTGGTGCCTTACAGCAGCCTAAGAGTAAAAGGGAGGCCAGCCTAAGAATAAATGTGAGGTGGGTAGCCAGAACAGATAGAATATTGACCTCAATAATGGCTGATCAATAGGAAACAATCCAAAAAACAATGATGGCAAGTCAAGTTCCACTCCAGGAAGGTAGAAAAGCAGTTCACAGTGGGAGGAGTGAGTCACAGAGCCCTCTCGGGTGATGAGAATAATGGGAGCATCGCTTGAGGGTCAGACTATCTAAGGGAATCTGACTGAAAGTCAGACAGGGAAGAACAGAAACTGGCAAGCAGGCTTCACTATGCAGGGAAGAATTCAGTGAGGAACTGAAAAATCAGAGCCAGCAGTGAGGCAGGTTGCTCTGCTCTACCAGCATTATTCAAGGACACATACATGGGAGTGTTGCTCAGAGAGATATAAAAGCATAGAAACTTGCAGTCTTAGCCCAGGAGTAGAAGAAACATGATTCAAAAAGATGTTCTGTCCCTGATTTCAAAAGTAGATGGCACAACTCACAGCTAACTGAACACTCAATGAATACATGAGATGGGGATAGGCCAGGGCAGACAAGTCACATTAAACTAAACAGGACTCATTTTTTTATTAATTTATTTTAATTGTTGTTCTTGTACAGTTTTCTGTCTTTTACTCCCATCCCAGCCCACTGCTCCAGCCCTCCCCACCTCACTCCCATTTCCACGCCCCTAGTTTTTATCCATGTATCCTTTATATTTGTTCCTGTAAACCCTTCCCCTTTTCCCCCTGATCTTCCCTCCCCTCTCCCCTCTGGTGACTGTCAGTCTGTTCTCAATTTTAGTGTCTTTGGTTATATTTGGCTTGTTTGTTTGTTTTGTTGGTTAGGTTCCTGTTAAAGGTGAGATCATATGGTATTTGTCTTTCACTTCCTGGCTTATTTCACTTAGCAAAATGCTCTTCAGTTCCATCCATGCTGTTGCAAAGGGTAGGAGCTCCTTCTTTCTTTCTGCTGCATAGAATTCCATTGTGTAAATGTACCATAGTTTCTTGATCCTTTCATTTATTGATGGGCACCTGGGTTGCTTCCAACACTTGACTATTGTAAATTGTGCTGCTATGAATGTAGGGGTGCATAGGTTCTTTTTGACTGGTGTTTCAGGGTTCTTAGGATACAATCCTAGCAGTGGGATTGCTGGGTCAAAAGGTAGATCCATTTTTACTTTTCTTAGAAAATTCCATACTGCTTTCCATAGTGGTTGTACCAGTCTGCAATCCCACCAACAGTGCACTAGGGTCCCCTCTTCTCCACAACCTCTCCAACACTTGTTCTTTGTTGCTTTGTTTATGATGGCCATTCTGACCGGTGTGAAGTGGTATTTCATTGTGGTTTTAATTTGCATCTCTCTGATAGCTAGCGATATCAAGCATTTTTCATGTGTCTCTGGATCCTCTGTACGTCCTCCTTGGAGAAGTGTCTGTTCAAGTCCTTTGCCCATTTTTTAATTGGGTTGCTTGTCTTCTTAGAGTGGAGTCATATAAATTCTTTGTATATTTTGGAGATTAAACTCTTGTCTGAGGTATCATTGGCAAATATGTTTTCCCATATAGTTGGTTCTCTTTTTATTTTAATACTGTTTTCTTTAGCCATGCAGAAGCTTTTTATTTTGATGAGATCCCATTTGTTTATTCTTTCCTTTATGTCCCTTGCTTTAGGGGACATATGAGTAAAAATGTTGCTGCATGAAATATCTGAGATTTTCCTGCCTATGTTCTCCTCTAGGACTTTAATGGTGTCACAGCTTATATTTAAATCTTTTATCCACCTTCAATTTATTTTTGTGTATGGCGTAAGTTGGTGCTTGAGTTTCATTTTTTTGCACGTAGCTGTCCAGTTCTCCCAGCACCACTTGTTGAAGAGGCTATTTTTACTCCATTTTATGATGCTGCCCACTTTGTCAAATATTAATTGACTGTAGAGACTTGGGTTTATTTCTGGGCTCTCTGTTCTGTTCCACTGGCCCCTCTGTTCTGTTCCACTGGTCCATGTGCCTGTTTTTATGCCAGTACCAGGCTGTTTTGATCACAGTGGCCTTGTAATACAGTTTGGTACCAGGTATTGTGATCCCTCCTACTTTGCTCTTCTTTCTCAAAATTGCTGCAGCTTTTCAGGGTCATTTGTGGTTCCATATAAATTTTTGAAGTGTTTGTTCTATGTGTGTGAAATATGCCATTGGTACTTTAATAGGTATTGCATTGAATTTGTAAATTGCTTTGGGTAGTATGGACATTTTGATGATGTTGATTCTTCCAATCCATGAACATGGTATATGTTTCCATTTGTTTGTGTCTTCCTTGATTTCTTTCTTCAGTGTTGTGTAGTTTTCTGCATACAAGTCTTTTACTTCCTTGGTTAGGTTTATTCCTAGGTATTTTATTTTTCTTTTTGCTATATTAAATGGGATTTTTTTTCTTGATTTCTACTTCTGCTGTTTCATTGTTGGTATACAAAAATGCCTTTGATTTCTGGATATTGACTTTGTATCTGGCTGTTTGGCCAAATTCATTTATTAGGTCGAGCAGCTTTTTGGCCAAGTTATAGGATTTTCTATGTACACTATCATGTCATCTGCAAACAATGATAGTTTTGTTTCCTCCTTTCCAATTTGGATGCCTTTTATTTCCTTTTCTTGTCTAATCACTGTGGCTAAGACTTCTAATACTATATTGAATAGAAGTGGTGAAAGTGGACATCCTTGTCTTGTTCCTGATCTTAGTGGAAAAGATTTTGGTTTTTGCCTGTTGAGTATGATGTTGCCTGTAGGCCTCTAATACATGGGCTTTATTATGTTGAGGAATGCTCCCCCTATTCCCACTTTGCTGAGTGTTTTTATCCTAAATGGATGTTGTACTTTATCAAATGCTTTTTCTGCATCTATTTATATAATCATGTGATTTTTGTCTTTGCTTTTGTTTAAGTGATGTATTACATTTACTGATTTGCGAATATTGAACCATCCTTGTATCCCAGGGATGAATCCCACTTGGTCATGGTGTATGATCTTTTTAATGTATTGTTGGATGCAGTTTGCCAATATTTTGTTGAGGATTTTAGTGTCTCTGTTCATCAGCAATATTGGCCTGAAGTTTTCTTTCTTTGTTGTGTCTTTATCTGATAGGTTTTGGGATTAGGATGATGCTGGCTTCGTAAAAAGAGTTTGGGAGTCTTCCATCATTTTGGATTTTTTGGAATAGTCTGTGAAGGATAGGGGTTAGCTCTTCCTTAAATGCTTTGTAGAATTCTCCTGTGAAACCATCTGGTCCCAGGCTTTTGAGTGTTGGGAGTTTTTTGATTACTGCTTCAATTTCATCTGCTGTTATTGTTCTGTTCAGGCTTTCTGCTTCTTCTTCATTGAGTTTTGGGAGATTATATTTTTCTAGAAACTTGTTCATTTCACCTAGGTTTTCAAATTTCTTGGCATACAGTTCTTCATAGTAATTTCTTACAATCCTTTGTATTTCTGTGGTGTCAGTTGTAATCTCTCCTCTTTCATTTCTGATTGTGTTTATTTGGGTCTTCTCTCTTTTTTTCTTGATGAGCCTGCTTAAAGGCTTGTCAATTTTGTTTATCTTTTGAAAGAACCAGCCTCTGGATTCAGTGATCCTTAGAATTGTGCTTTTAGTCTCTATGTCATTTAATTCTGCTCTGATTTTGGTTATTTCCTTCCTTCTACTTGCTCTGGGCTGACTTTGTTGTTGTTCCTCGAGTTCTTGTAGGCATAGGGTTAGGTTGTTTGTTTGAAATGTTTCTTTTTTACATAAGCCTGTATTGCTATGAACTTTCCTCTGAGGACTGCCTTTGCTGTGTCCCATAAGTTTTGGGTTGCTGTGAGTTCATTTTCATTTGTTTCCAGAAACTTTTTGATTTCCTCCCTAATTTCATTCTTGACCCATTCATTGTTTAATGGCATGCTATTCAATCTCCATGATTTTGAGTGTTTTGGGTTTTTCCCCTTGGGGTTGGTTTCTAGTTTCAGTCCCTTGTGGTCAGAAAAAATGCTTGGTATGATTTCAATTTTCTTGAATTTGTTGAGGCTTGTTTTGTGTCCTATCATGTGGTGTATCTTTGAAAATGTTCCATGTGCATTTGAAAAGAATGTGTATTTAGTTTCTTTAGGATGAAGGGCTCTATATATATCAGTTAAGTCCATTTCATCTAGCGTGTTGTTCAATGCCACAATATCTTTGTTGATATTTTGTTTAGAAGATCTGTCCATTTTTGACAGTGGGGTGTTAAAATCCCCTACTATAATTGTATTGCTGTCAATATCTTTCTCGAAGTCTTCAAAGATTTTCTTTATGTATTTAGGTGCTCCTGTATTGGGTGCATATATATTTACGATGTTTATGTCTTCTTGATGGATTCTTCCCTTGAGTATTATGAAGTGACCTTCTGGATCTCTCTTTATGGCCCTTCTTTTGAAGTCTATTTTGTCTGATATGAGTATTGCTACCCCAGCTTTTTTTTTTCCTGTCCATTTGCTTGGAAAATTTGTTTCCAGCCCTTCACTTTCAGTCTGTGTAGGTCTTTTGTCCTGAGGTGGGTCTCTTGTAGGCAGCATATGTGTGGGTTATGCTTTCCTATCCATTCAGCTATTCCATGTCTTTTGATTGGAGCATTTAATCCATTTACATTTAAGGTCATTATTGATAGGTACTGGTTCATTGCCATTTTCGTACCTATGTTCCTCTCTCTCTCTCTCTCTCTCTCTCTTCCTTCCTTTCCTTAAAGCAGTCCCTTTAGCATCTCTTGCAGAACTGGTTTGGTAGAGGTGTATTCTTTTAGACTTCTTTTCTCTGGGAAGCTCCTTATTTGGCCTTCTATCTTGATTGAAAGTCTTGCTGGGTAAAGTAGTCTTGGTTGCAGGCCTTTGGTTCTCATTACTTGGAATATTTCTTGCTATTCTCTTCTAGCTTGGAGCATTTCCATTGAGAAGTCAGCTGCTAACCTTATTGGGGCTCCTTTGTATGTTACTTCCTTTTTCTCCCTTGCTGCCTTTAAGATTCTCTCTTTGTCTTGGAATTTTGCCATTTTAATTATGATGTGTCTTGAAGTAGGCCTCTTTGGGTTCCTCTTGATTAGGACTCTCTGTGTTTCCTGGATTTGTGTGACTTTTTCTCTCATCAAGTTAGGGAAGTTTTCCATCATTACTTTTTCAAATAGGTTTTCTATCCCTTGCTCTTCTTCTCCTTCTGGTATCCCTATTATACAGATATTATTACATTTCATATTGTCTTGCATTTCTCTTAATCCCTCTTCATTCTTTTTGAGCCTCTTTTCATTTTCTTCCTCTTTCTGGATGTTTTTTCCTACTTGGTCTTCCAACTCACTAATCCGATCTTCTGCTTCATCAATTCTGCTTTTCATTCCTTCCACTGTGTTCTTCAGTTCAGAAATTGTATTCTTCATTTCCTCTTGGCCCTTGTTGATAGTTTCTATTTCCTTTTTCATGTTGATATAGTTTGCAGTGAGTTCATTGTAGCTTCCCTGTAGTTTCTGGTAGTTCATTAAGAGCTCATGGACCTTCCTGAAAACCATTGTTTATCAGGGTGACACTGGTTAATAAAATTATGTAGGTTTTAGGTGTACAATTTTATAGTACATCATCTTCATATTGTATTAGGTGTTCACCAGCCTAAGTCAAGTCTCCTTCCATCACCATTTACCTCCCCTTTACCTCCCCTCACCCCCTTTCCCTCTGGTCGTCATCAGGCTGTTGTCTGTGCATCAGTTTTTTTATTTTTTATTTTTTGCTTAATCCTTTCATCATACTTTCTCCTTTTGATTTATAATGATGAAAAATGAAGACATGTTACTCTGTAATAGTATTCTAGAAACTAGAACATTAAACTGAACAGTTTATGTTGACTTATGAGTCTCTTTGGATATTCTTTGGGTATTTGTGATGGAAAAGAATATTCCAAATCTTCAGTGTATAATGAGTTACAACTCACGGCCCTCCAAATATACTAAAAAGGAAAATCTTCATAGCATAACAGAGGCATACCCTTACCAGTAATGAGCTACTGCAAAGCTATTTGATGGTTCAAACTAGAAAGGAAATTCTGCTTGCTTCTATAAAAAGTTATCACTCCACTCTACTACCATTCCAAAGAAATAGAAGAAGATGTAAGTTGTAAAACTGAATTTTAAAAAGCATGTTGCACTTTTCTATCTAAATGAATGTTTCCTTGTCCAAAGAAGTTACTTTGGGAAGCTCCGTGCTAATTTCAGAAAGCTACCTGCACTGAAGGTGTCAATCATTTCCTTCCATTCACAATTCTTCTCTGAAAACTTGTGTCATCCTCAGCCTGGGGAGCCGCAGCTTTGTTTGCTGTGTGCCTTGACTTAGCTTCCTGGGTTCATTTACATGAAATGCAAAAAGTTTGCTTGGAGTTAGAGGTATGGCATGACAAAGCCACTTCATCTCAGAATCTGCTTACTGGGAAAATCAAGCCATGATGTGGGAAGTTGAAAGAAGCCTTATTATATACTAGATGTGGCTAAAACTTAGCCATGTTACCAAAAAGAAAAAAATCTGTGGCAATTTCAGAGTTGGCTTTTATTTAGATTTGGATCTAGATAGAGCTCATATGCCTTTGTTTTATAAGTTTTTGCTACCACAGAACCCAAAGGACAAAGGACAGTTAGTATCATAGGCAAAAAAGTCTTTAGTCTTTTCCTTATCTTTAAAAATCATGTGAATTTTACATTGTATTGACATATATTTATTTGTCATGATATTATATAACATTTTCAATCATATCACAACTTGGATTTCTTAACTTTCCCCAAAACTCTTCTAGTACAATAAATAGCTTCCCCACTCCCAGTAAAACTTGTCTTATGATTTTTGCATACCTTCTCACCACTGTGTACTGTCTACCAAAATTATTTTAAAATGTTTAGCAATACTGAAAGGGGAAGAACAAGGAGAATGTAGATGATGAAAGGCAGGTAGTGAACAATATCACACAAATAAATCACATGTTTACTTTGTAAGACTGTGCCGTACAGCCATGATTTTCCAATATGTTCTAGAGTTAAGCTGAAACAAAGCATAAGGGTGATGGCACGTCCTTGTCTTATATTTCTTTCAGAGTCTCTGTATGCTATAGTTCGAAGGAAGGGAACCGGCTCAGTGTTGTCAATTTCAGAAAAATCTCATTCTAACAATCAAAGGGCTCAAAGCTTACTGTCAGTATCAAACTGAATCAATCAGCATTGCTTTATTCTATTCATTCTAGGAAAGCTACCCTGGAAGTGAGAGCAACTGAGATAAAAGAAAAAAGAAAAGAAAAGAATCTCAGAGGGAGGGTCATGTCAAGATTTTTTTTAAAGCAAAATGTAGTGATGCTTCGGCTTTATACATAAGCTAATACTTTATACCAGAGAATGCTGTAGAGAAAGTAACAGCTCCTGACAGTAAGGAGGTGTTCTTAAAAGTGCATCACTTTAGAAATATTCTGTCAGTCACCTAAGTCTTAATTTATGAAATATTTGGATAATAGCTTCATGTTATTTTTCTGCTGTCCAGCATTGATCTCATTTACAATGATTTTGAATACTTATTAAGCCCTACAGTAATGGGCTTTCCAGAGTTTCTTTCTTAGCCTTTAACAGTAATGAAGCAAAAAATTTCCTCTACAGTGATGAGAAGAGGGATACTGCAATGTAGATAGATACAGGGACATTATAAGCAATGAGTAATAATAATTTTATATTATATATTAGCATTTATTATTTTATATTTACAAGTTTGCTAGTAGTACTAGTGAATTGTGCTTCTTTTCATAGTTGAAGCAATCATCTTTGACTGAAAATATTAGTTTATATTAAAGGCCTATTTAGCAATTGCATAGCCTTTTAACACCTTGGGCAGGTACTAAAGCCCAATTCTGGCTCCTAGAAAAAAAACCCTCAAATGAATGTCAGTCCCTCCGATGAGGACTTTAGTTACCCTTTTCCAACCCAGCCCAGCTGGAATCTTCATAGGGATTTATTGATTCAGAAATCTCCCCAAAGAAATCTTGGGCCTTGAAGTTCCCATAAGAACCCTCAGGGCCACATATGTGGGTGAGTACAGTAGGCTTCTACCTCCTGGCTTTCAACAGGAGGGGAAGACAGGGGTTATCACAATTACCCTGTGAGTTTTGAAAAGTTCCCATGCATGACAACCAAAGGCAATGAGTAATCTTTTATTCCATCAGGATATAAAACAAGCAATATAAAGAATATTTTAGGGACAATTAAGAAAATTTGGATATGGACTGTATATTAAAAATATGATTTAGAAATGTTAAATCATTCATGATAATGATATTATTATAAGTTAGGATAATATCATTTTAGCTGCTACATGTGTTTTGGGGGGGAGGTAAACTGTCATAATGTCTATAATTTACATTCCAATGAGTTTGCTTTTAGTTTCATTGAAATAGAAATAGTTCAGAAAGTTCAGGCATTTATGATTCTTTAAGAGAAACTGCAACCTGATTCCAAGAGCAATATAGTATCAGTACAGAAATTGGAGTGAAGTAGTTAAAATATAATTTAAAGAAAAAAGTCTTTGCACTAATGTGATCAGTTCATGGTAGAGGGAAAAGATAGACCAATCCAGGCAGAGTCTGTTTGTGAGATGCTTAAATTTTACCCTTGAGCTGTGAAGCATAATTCTGAAGAATCTAAATGACTCTTAGAAAGACTGGGGAAAAAAGGCAAAATCGGTGATCCTTAAATGCATGTTGAAAGGAGAAGAGAGGGTTCAAAGGGGGTCTCGGAGACCCTGTATAAAGACAAGGACTAAGAAAGTGAATTTAAAGCTCTCTTAACAGAGAAAGGAAAATTGCAACCATTTTTGCCAACTGCAAAAATGTGTAGGTCTTCCCAAGTGACCTAGCTCTCTTTTTGTTATAGTGAACTAGCTCCAAACATAACCAGAAAAGACACCGGTGTTCGGGCTGCCTGTCACTACCAAATTCAATAAGCAATGACAGCGGTTGAATCTTTATGGGCGCTTTATTCAGGTGGCCGGCTATCTGAGAAGATGGCGGGTTCATACCCTCACAAACCATCTTCCCTTCTCTTTCCTGGCCAGAATTTTTATAAGGTGGGGGTGAGTGGATAAACAAGGAGTGGTGAGGGCTTTGAAATTCAGGTAGGATTAGGTGAGCAAAGCTTCAACATTCCTGTTCTGGGCAGTTAGCTGTTTCCAGGGGAGGGTGGTCTTCTGCTCTCCCTGGAACACAAAAGGTCCGGATGTCCCCAGGTGCTAACCTTCTATCAGGGCCCCAGGAGGCTGGCTGTTTTCCCAGGAGCCAGGATGGGCCTTATCTGTAGTTTCTGAAACAAAAGCTTTAACATACACATTACTTGCTAGATTTATGACTTTTTACCTTAAGCTAAAATTTTCCAGGTCTTGAGTCCCCTATATCAAAGACGAGTAGTTCTTTGACTCATTTTACATAGAGAAGTGTATGCCTCCCAAGCTTTACTGCCGTAGACCAGGAAGATAGTGAATCACTTTCATGTGCATAACAGTATGCCGTGTTCCACCACGGACCCATTTTCTATTTTATAGATAACCTTACCAACAACCCAGCAACTATCCTAGGAAGTGGGAACTACTATCCCACATTTTATAGCTGAGGAAACAGAAGATTAGAGAGATTAAGCAGTGTGCTTAAGTCCATCTTAGTAAGGGGCCAAAGCCAGGATTTGAAACCCAGTTTGACTTCTATGCTCTTTCCTACTAAACTCACTGCTTCCTGTGTGAATAGTTATACTTCTATATGCTTCTGCCAGTCAGGTAACAGAAATCAGTCCTGCCTGGCACCCCTCACTTGCCCTGTGTCATGGCTGCACCCTAGAGAAGCTCCCTGGTAAAGCTCCCAGCTTCCCAGAGATAAATCATCAGGAAATAGAATGCACTCACTCCTCCATGTCCTTGGAAGACAAAGGAGGTTGGGAGGATCAGAGTCTTAGTACAGGCTGCCCGTCTCCAGATCTGCTTACTTATATTGATAGGGGACTCAAGACCTGGAAAGTTTTAGCTTAAGTAAAAAGTTATTAAGCCTAGCAAGTAATGTGTATGTTAAAGCTTTTGTTTCAGAAACTACAGATAAGGCCCATCCTGGCTCCCGGGAAACAGCGGGCCTCCTGGGGTGCTGGCTAGAGATTACTGCCTGGGGACAAGTTGGAGGCATCCAGGCCTTTGTATCAACAAGGAAACAGACTCCCCCCCCACCCCACCTTGGGAAGTGTAGCCTCTCTCACCTAATCCTCCCTGAATTTCAAAGCCTTCACTGCACCTTGTTTGTCTTCCCCCACCTCCCTTATAAAAATTCTGGCTAAGAAAGAGAAGAGAAGATGGTTGGTTAGGGTACAAACGCGCCATCTTCTCAGATCACCAGCCATCTGAATAAAGTGCTCATAAAAGATTCAATCACTGTCATTGCTTATTGGATTTGGTGGTGACAGGCAGCCCGAATGCCGGTGTCTTTTCCGGTTACCATATCTGACTCTATTAATCTTTTCTACATAATCATATTTGATATGCTTTTCTGCTTTTTCAATAAAGGAGAGTTAATCGATGACAATTATAACTCTCTAATTAGTTTCTTAATGACATTTTAATGGAAGAGTACAAAATCCTGGGCACACTTTTAAGTACTTAGAAATACTTTTCCAAATAAACTCAAAATGCCTTACTTAACCCTTACATATTCCTGCAGGATATTTTTAGAATTCATTGAGTCATCAGATCAAGTTTGTCTACATTTGCCACTCTCTTTAAATTTCATTAATTTCTAACCTCCTTTAAGCATATATTCCTTTGCCAACTTCTCACACCTGATTAGGTTCAGTCACTTGTCTCTGAATATTTAACACCACTTCTGTCACTTTGCAGTACTTAGTTTGCTTTTCTAATATTATTTACCTATCCATGCATGGCCTTGCATGGACTTGACTGATTTTAGTCAAATTCTTAGAGTTAATTGTATTATACATGCTTGGAGAATATGCTGTCTCTGCTTTTTTTCTTTGGAAGTTAACCTTAGTCATGACCTCTGCCCAAGTTATGAACTTGGGTGGCTATGTTTTGCCACAACAGCCCTCTCCTTGGCCTTGACTGATTGGATCTGGAGTGGAAACTTCATCTGATACGAACCAATCCATAGGCCAATCTATGGAGACCAAAATTATAAAGGGCAAAACTAACAGACTTACAGAGAAAGGTAGCCTGGGAAGAACAAGAATGTTGCAGACATATAGAGTGAAGAAGAAATGATAGACCATGTGACCACAATAAGAAAAAGGTGGCAGCTGATCACTTCCCTGTTTCCAGGAGGTTTGGCTCTACTTCTACTAGATGGGTACTTTGTGACTTACTTCTGTCCTTTCCTGTGCCCTCCCTTATTCTTTATTTACAGATAATCAGAATGACTGTCATATGTTCCAGGGACATAGTACAGTATGCCTAGGTAACAAAGATAGAACCAAAGTAGTTTCAAGAATCTAGATGTGGTCATAGCCAGGAAATCAATCATTATAACAAAATAAGTGTTTTAAATTTAATGATACAAAGTAAAGCAGTCTTGAGTTCAGAGAACTGGCATGAACACAAAGGAAGAAGTGTGTAAAGGAGGTAAAATCATGCAAGCCATGCCAAGATATATTGATTAAGAAAGTCAGGCCCGAGACCAGAAGCTCTAGAAACACAAGGAAATTCAAGCTAAATAGCAGGCAGAGAACACCACATGGAAGGGCTAGCTAACAAAAATTACAATGGAGGCTGATGGTCCAGGAAGCTAAAATAGCAGTCAGCATTATCATAATAATAAGCTAGTCTCTAGCAAGGAGTTGAAGGGAGCACAGCTAGAATTATAAAAGTAGGATAAAGCCCACTGGTGGGGGTAGCTATGCTTGAATCAATCCGGTGGGATTGAAAGGGGAAGGCAGGCAGATCCTAAAAGTTGAGGAAATAGGATGACTTTCCTCCTAATGTGCCTTGGATGACTCAGGCTTCTGATATGATAGGTCATTTCGTCATTGACAATGGATTGACCTGGAAAAGTGCAACTCGAGATAAAATGAAAGCTCAGTTCTTATCTGGAAGTGAATATACCTTTCATGGATAGTCAATTGGACAGGTGAGATAGAGCAGGAAAAACTGGCAGTAACTGTGGTCAGCAGTCAGATGTGGTAGTGCCAAGCTCTGACTGGCTGTGTGTATGTGGAAAATGCTAGTTACTGATGGGAGATAATTGGCCAAATCAAGTCATGGTTCTATGGCACCAGCCAATAGTTTGGATAGGTGCAGAGTAGAGCTCCAACCGAGAAGTTAAAATCAGGAAAATCCATAAGAATTAATACTAAAGGGACAACTCAAACAATATCATGAACATGAAGTAGACAAGAGAAAAGGGAAGAAAAAAGGGAATGACGTATCTCAGAACTGATGCGGAAACCAAGTTGGCTCTGTCTGAAGAAACACATACTTCCTACACTTTCAAACCAAACAACTGGCTTCTACCTCCATCTCCTAAGTTTCCTTCAGACAGAGCCAACCTGATTGCTACATCAGCTCTGAGATTCATCTCTTCCTTCCTTCTTTCTCCTT
This sequence comes from Anoura caudifer, assembly GCA_004027475.1. Classification (NCBI taxonomy): domain Eukaryota; kingdom Metazoa; phylum Chordata; class Mammalia; order Chiroptera; family Phyllostomidae; genus Anoura; species Anoura caudifer. Next base: position 105,814 of record PVKU01005444.1, read on the forward strand.
TCCTTATATGGTTCATGTTCATGGTGTTGTCTTATCCACATTAATTGTGATGGATTGTCCTGCTTCTAACTCCTGGGATGGAGCTCACTCTGTTCACACACATTTTTAGTAGACAAAGGGAGGAAGAGTTTTACGAGTTTTAAAGATATATCCTCTTTCTTCCAGCTTTGACTCAAAGACTAGGACAATAGTGAATTTGCAAGTTAGAGCCACCAGAGGATCCAACTTCAAGGAGGTGGAGACAACAGAGACAGGGATACAGGCAGGAAATGATACCAAGTCATCTGCCATTCCACACCACACTAAAAGGTGAGGAATAGGGCCTGGTGTCTAGGAAGAAATGGCTGGTGCTGGACAGACTTTTTTCCTGATGTACATACATATTTTGGACTAATAAGCAGAAAAAAGGAAACACACATTCACTGTACTAACTCTCTCTGAGGTAAGTGGTAACCAGACCTATTTTCTTCAGTGAACTTCATGCTTGAGGATATCTTACTTTCCAAAGTACAGAACACACTACAAGTTTTGACACTGGCATTCAGTTTTCCCAGAGGCAATTTTGACCACTTCTAGGAAATTTAAATGCAGATTAATTCAGCTGAATAGCAGATATGCAGCTGTTTATGATACACTCACACCTACACAAATTGCCTTGCTCATTTCCTAGCCAGTTAACTGTCAGTCCCTCAGGCTTGTCTTACTTTGTCATCTTCAACTAACATCAAGCTCCCCCATGAAATGCTGCCTGTGGCCTCTGGCTGAAACTCGTCACCAACATCAAAGACCACGTTGTACTCAGCCTTTCAGGTGATGGTTGTATAAATCCCCCAAAGGGAGACCTCTTCCAGTTTCTGGTTAAAATAAAGCAATGTGTCTTCCCAATCTTCTTTTTTCTGGCCCCCAATAACACAGACACACACTTGACAATACCACTTCAGAAACATCTAGTGGGGAATTCGCTCTCCTGTATTTACTCAGAATGTGTGTTCCTATTCTGTGAGCCATTGAATAAAGACTGAAGAATGGGGTATTTTCTGAGTAGTGACTAGAGACAATGCTGTCTATCATTACAGAAATGTAGCATCTTAATATGTCCATGTGAAATTCACTATTGGTAAAAATTGACAACTATTTATATCCATAGTTTCCAACTGCCCATTCTGAATGAGTGCCCGTTACCTAGTTTCTCCCATTTTTGGTCTCTTCTAGTTTTGAATCCAGAGGACTCTAGATAGAGCTGTCAAACCATATTGGATACAGAAACAAGACTCAATGCTATCATCACTCTTCTTCAAATTTATTCTCCTCCCTAAACCTCTGGCTTACGATATCTCCCAACCAATTCTGCAGCCACCAAGTAAATTAGGAAAAGTAACCTCTCCCCTTCAGCTCAGGGTTTTGGTTTATACTCAGTACATGTGGTAACCCTGAGCCTTTAGTTACTGGGGTCTCAGAAATCAAATGGTACCACCCATACACCTAAGTCCTGTGTACAGTAGTCCCCTCTTATTTGCAGTTTTGTTTTTCATGGTTTCAGTTGCCTGTACTCAATCACAGTCTGAAAATATAAAATGGAAAATTCCAGAAATAAACAATTGATAATTTCTAAATTGTGCACCCTTCTGAGTACCATGATAAAATCTTGTCCTGCCTGGTACCTGAGTCATCCCTTTGTCCAGCTGATCCATGCTACATGTATAGGGCAAGAAAAAAAAGTATATATAGGGTTCAGTGCTATTCGTGGTTTCAGGCATCCACTTGGAGCATTGGAATGTATACCCTGTATATAAGGGGGGACCACAGTGCTTTAGTAGGCTCCCATTCTGGCCCTCCTCTCATCGTGTCCCTCTCCACCAGTCGAGGAGTCTTTGCCCTCTAGATATACTTTCCAGATACAAAGAATGTCAGGATTCCCAGCCAAAATGCCATAGCTCATTTACAGATCCTGTGCACCCATGGACTGACCATGCTGCTGTTATGTAAATCCAATTATTAGTTTATTGAGTAGAGATATATCCAGAGCTTGGATGAGGACTGATGTAAATTAATAAAAAATATACATATATATTTGTTTCTGCCTCTGGTTCCCAACACAGAGCTCATAAACCCTTGTAAATAGCCATGCTAAGAGAATCCTTTGTTCTAGTATTTAACTTTGGCCCCATTTCCTGGCATAGAGCTCCTCAGACCTTTGTAATTTCCTCAGAAATAGGAGCATTTCACACTGAGCTCCTAAATTTCTTGAAATTTCCTGGGTAATAAGAACATCTGTTGTTCCAATGAGGTGACTTTTAGTGGGGTCCTGGATGGGGGCCTGATCACCATAAACACCAAGCCACGATTAGAAGTTTGGAAATTTCAGCCCCACTCACCATTCTCCAGAGAGGGAAGAGGGGCTGGAAGTGGAATTAATAATTGATTGTGCCTATTTAATGAAGCCTCCATAAAAATTTTAATAATACGGAGCTCAGAGAGCTTCCAGGTTGTTGAACACATGTGTGTGCCAAGATGGTGGCCCATCCCTAATCACAGGACAAAAGCTCCTGAACTTGGGACCCTCTCAGTCTTTGCCATGTGTATCTCTTTATCTGATTGTTCATCTGTATACTTTATCTAGCCTTTATGATATAATAAACATACAAAAGTATTTTCCTGAGTTTCATGAGCCAGTCTAGCATATTATTGAATCCAAGGAGGGGATTTTGGATACCCCAATTCATCAGAAGTATGGGTGACAATGTGGGACTTGGGATTAGCATCTGAAGTGGGAAGTGGTGTAGTCTTAAGGGATGGAGCCCTTACTCTGTGAGATCTAATGCTATTTCCAAGCACATAGTCTCAGAATTGAGTTAAATCGGAGGACATCCAGCTGGTAGTGGAGAATCACTTGGTATGTAGGAATCCACACATCTGGTGTTAGAAATGGAGTAAAGTGTAGTAGCATGAGAGTAAAGAAAAAACAAAGGAATGTGTTTCCTAGACAGCTGTTGTATCTACTCATATGCATTTGAAGTACCACTCAGTGTGGAATGAAGTAGCAATGTGAAAAGAAGGAAAATTCTATTTCTCTCATTGATTTATTTTGTTCATTATATTCCTCTTATAGGTGAGGTCATGTGATATTTGTCTTTCATTAACTGACTTATTTCACTTAGTGTAATATTCTCCAGTTCCATGCATGCCATCGCAAAAAGTAGGAATTCCTTCTTTTTTGCTGCATAATATTCCATTGTGTAAATGTACCACAGGTTTTTGATCCACTCGTCTACTAATGGGCATTTAGTCTCTTTCCAAATCTTGGCTATTGTAAATAGTGCTGCTATGAACATAGAGATGTATAAATTATTTGGAATTGGTGTTTCAGGATTCTTAGGGTATATTTGCAGCAGTAGAATTGCTGGGTCAAAAGGCAGTTACATTTTTAATTTTGGGGGGAAACTCCCTACCGTTTGCCAAAATGGCTGCAGCACTCTGCATTTCCACCAACAGTGTACTAGAGTTCCCTTTTCTCCACATCCTTGCCAGCACTTGTTGCTTGCTGATTTGTTAATGATAGCCATTTTGACAGGTGTGATGTGATAATCCTATTATAGTTTTAATTTGCATCTCTCTGATGGCTAGTGATGTTGAGCATCTTTTCATATGCCATTTATATGTCCTCCTTGGAGAAGTGTCTATTCAAGACCTTTTCCCAGTTTTCAATTGGATTATCTGTCTTCCTGGTTTTTATTCCTATGATTTCTTTATATATTTTGGAAATTAAACCCTTATCATCCAATATATCATTGGCAAATACATTCTCCCATATAGTCGGTTCCCTTTTCAATTTGATGGTGGTTTCTTTACCTGTGCAGAAGCTTTCTAATTTGAGGTAGCCCCATTTGTTTAGTTTTTCCTTTATTTCCCTTGCCCTAGAAGATATATCAGCAAAAATATTGCTACATGAGATATTTGAAATTTTACTGCCAATGTTTTCCACTAGGATTTTTACAGTATCCCTACTTATATTTAAGTCTTTTATCAGTTTTGAGTTTATTTTGGCGTATGGTGTAAGTTGGTGGTCTAGCTGCATTTTTTTGCATATACCTGTCCAGATCTCCCAACACCATTTGTTGAAGAGACTATTTTTACTCCATTTTATGCTCTTGCCCCCTTTGCCAAGTGTTAATTGACCATAGAGACATGAGTTTATTTCTGGGCTCTTTAATCTGTTTCATTGATCTAAGTGTCTGGTCTTATGCCAGTACCAGGTTTTTGTTTACAGTGACCTTTGATATAAGGTATTGTGATCCTTCTGACTTTGTTCTTCTTTCTCAAATTTCTGAGGTTATTTGGTCTTTTTGGTTCCATATAAATTTTTGAAATATTTGTTCTAGATCTGTGAAATGCACCATCAGTATTTTAATAGGAATTGCATTGAATCTGTAGATTGCTTTAGGTAGTATGGACATTTTAATGATGTTAATTCTTCCAAAACATGAACAGGTTATATGCTTCCACTTAATTGTATCTTCCTCAATTTCTTTTTTCAGTTCTATAGTTTCCCAAGCACAGGTCTTTCGACTCCATGATTAATTTATTTCTCAGTACATTTTTTTGTTGTTCTTGTTGCTATAGTAAACGGGATTTTTCTCTTAGCTTCTCTTTCTGATAGCTCATTGTTGGTGTACAGAAATACCATTGATTTCTGATTTTGACTTTATATCCCACTACTTTGCAAATTCACTTATTAGGTTTAGCAGTTTTTTGGTGGAGTCTATAGGATTTTCTATGTACACTAGCATGTTGTTTCAAATAATGACAGTTTTATTTCCTCCTTTCCAATTTGGATGCCTTTTTTCTTCTTCTTCTTGTCTGATCCATGTGGCAAGGACTTGTAGTACTATGTTAAATAAGAGTGGGGAAAGCAGACAACCTTTTCTTATCCCTGATCTTAGTGGGAAAGCTTTATAGCTTTTGCCAATTGAGTATGATGTTGGCAGTAGGTTTTTTGTATACAACCTTTATTATATTGAGATGTGCTCCCTCTATTCCCAGTTTGCTGAGTGTTTTTATCATAAATGGGTACTGAATTTTATCAAATTCTTTTTCAGCATCTATTGATATAATCATGTAATTTTGTCTTTCATTTTATTTATGTGATGTAACACATATATTGATTTTTGAATATCATACCATTCTTGCATCCCTGGAATATATTCCACTTGATCTTTTTAATGTTTTGTTGGATTCAGTTTGCTAGTATTTTGTTGAGGACTTTAACATCTGTGTTCATCAGTGATATTGGCCTATAATTTTCTTTCTTTGTTGAGTCTTTACCTGGTTTTTGGATTAAGATAATACTGGCCTTGTAAAAATAGTTTGGGAGTCTTCTCTGTCTTGAATTTTTTGGAATATTTTGAGAAGGGTAGAAGTTAGTTCATCTTTGAATATTTGGTAAAATTCCTGTGAAGCCATCTTTTCCAGTGTTTTTGTGTGCTGGGAGTTTTTTTATTACTGCTTAGATTTCACTAGTTGTATTCAGTCTATTCAGGCTTTCTACTTCTTACTGATTCAGTTTTGAAAGATTGTATGTTTCTAGAAATTTATCCACTTCACCCAGGATGTCCAATTTCTTGGCATATAGTTGTTCATAGTAATTTCTTACAATCCTTTGTATTTCTGTGGTATGAGTTGTTATATCTCATCTTTCATTTCTGGTTTTACTTATTTGGGTCTTCTCTCTTTTTTTTTCTTAATGAGTCTGTTTAATGGTTTGTCAATTTTGTTTATCTTTTCAAAGAACCAGCTCCTGGATTCATTGATCCTTTGAATTTTTTTTTTAAATGTCTATGTCATTTAATTTTGCTCTGATCTTGATCATTTCCTTCCTTCTATTCACTCCGGGCTTTGTTTGTTGTTGCTCCTCTAGCTCTTTTAAATGTAGGGTTAGGTTGTTTATTTGAGATTTTTCTATCTTCTTTAGGTAGGTCTTTAATGCTATGAACTTCCCTCCCAGAAATGTTTTTGCTACATCCCATAGGTTTTGGGGTTGTGTGTTCATTTTCATTTTTTCCAGGTACTTTATAAATTCTTCCTTGATGTCATTGTTAACCCATTTATTATTTAATAACATGTTATTCAGCCTCCATATATTTCAATGTTTTTGAGTTTTTCCCTTGAGGTTGATTTCTATTTTCAAGCCATTGTGATCTGAGAAGATGCTTCATATGATTTCAGTTTTGTTGAGTTTGTTAAGGCTTACTTTGTGTCCTACCATGTGGTCTATTTGTGAAAACAACCCACATGCATTTGAGAAGACTATATACTCATACTTTGCTTCCTTGGAGTGAAATGTTCTATAAATATCTATTAAGTCCTTTTGATCTAGTGTGTCATTTACTGCCACTATATTCTTGTTAATTTTTGCCTGGATGGTCTGTCCATAGTTGACAGTGGGGTGTTAAAATCCCCTACAAGGACTCTATTGCTGTCTATCTTTCTTAAAGTTCTCCAAGATTTTCTTTATATATTTAGGTGCTCCTATGTTGGGTGCATATATGTTTACAGGGCTTATATCCTCACGACTGCCCCCTTGAGTATTATGTAGTGGCCTTCTTTGTCTCTTGTTATGGACTTAGTTTTAAAGTCTATTTAGTCTGATATAAGTATTGCTTCCCCAGTTTTTTCTCTGTTCATTTACATAGAGTATTTTTTTCCATTCCTTCACTTTCAGTCTTTGTAAATCTTTTGTTCTGATATGGGTCTCTTATAGATAGCATATTTGTGGGTGTGTTTTCTTATCTATTCACCTATCCTATGTCTTTTGATTGGAGCATTTAGTACATTTACATTAAGGTTATTATTGATAGGTTCTTATTCATTGGCATTTCCCCCTTTGAACCTGTGTTTTTCTTTCTCTGTTTCTTCTGCTAAAAGCAGTCCCTTTAGCATCCTTGTAATGCTGGTTTTGTGGCAATGTATTTCTTTAGCCATTTTTTAAAATATGGGAAGCTCTTTATTTTGCTTTCCATTTTAAATAAGAGCCTAGATGGAGAGAATAGTCTTGATTGCAGGTCCTTGCTTTTCATTACTTGGAATATATTATTCCATTCCCTTCTGGCCTGTAGTGTTTCTGTTGAGAAATCAGCTTATAGCCTTATCAGAGCTCCTCTGTAGGTAACTAGCTGTTTCTCTCCTGCTGCATTTAATATTCTCCCTTTGCCTTCAAATTTTGCCATTTTAAATGTGATGTGTCTTGGTGTGGGCCTCTTTGGGTTCATCTTGATTGGGACACCCTGTGATTCCTGAACTTGCATGATTCTTCCTCATCAAATTAGGGAAGTTTTCTGTCATTTTTTTCTTCAAACATCTTCTATCCCTTGTTCCCTTTTTTTTTCTTTCTGGTATCTCTATGATGTAAATATTGTTACATTTCATGCTGTCCCAAAGCTCCCTTAAACTATCTTCATTTTTCTTGAGGTTTTTTTTTTTTTTTTTCATTTTGTTGCTCTGACTGGGTGTCTTTTTCTACTTTGTCTTCCAACTTGCTGACTCAGTCGTCTGCTTCATCTAGCCTGCTTTTAATTCCTTCTAGTGTGTTTTTCATTTCAGATATCGCATTCTTTACTTCCAACTTGTTCTTATTCATGGTTTCTATGTCCTTTTTCATGCTGATGTAGTTCCCACTAAGTTCCTTGTAGGTCTCACTAAGTTCCTAGAACATGCTTATGACCACTACTTTGAACTCTATGTCTGATAAATTGCTTGCCTCGATTTCATTTAGCACTCTTTATTTGAATCCCTCCTTCCCTTTTGGTTGGAGGTTGCTTCTTTGCCTCCCCATTTTAGGTTACTCTTTGTTTGTTTCTGCATGTTATATTGATCTGCTTTGACTCTCTGTCTTGTGGAGTGGCCTTATGTGTTAGGAGTCCTGTGGGACCCAATGGTGCAGACTCCTTGATCTCCTGATCTGGGGGCTCTAGGAATGTCTTTTGCGTAGGTTTTGTGGACTCTCCTGTTGTATTTGGGTCCTGAATTTTAACAGCCTGTTTGTTTGTGGGAACTCCCCTCTGGCTGGTTGACTAAGATACTCAACCCTTGTTAATTCTTGCATTCTCTTGTGTAAGTGCTGGCAGAACAAAGCAAAACAACACCAAACTAGCAACCTCCTAACCACAACAGCAATATCAATGACAAGAGAGCAATAAATAGTAAAAATAGAAAGAGAAATGGAATGGTAGATAAGAAGGAAAAGGAAAAAGAATATGAAAAGGCCAAAGGAATGAAAAGTGATTATGAGAGGAGAAAGGTGAGGAGAGCTGATACTAGTAATGAATTGAAAAAGGAAAACAGGGAAAAGGAACACAAAAAAGTAATAAAAAATAAAAGGGGAGAGGGGAACAATGGAGTAATCAAAGATAAGAGTAGAAAAGAAGAAATGAAAGAACAAGTAAAGCACCAAAAATAAAAGAAAAAGAAAAAAATAGATGAAAAAATAATAAAAATACTATTGAAAAGAAAAAGATAGTGAAAAAATGAAAAAGAATCTAGTAAATTAGTAGATTCATCTCAGCAGGGTTTAGCGATTGTCTGCTGGTTTCTCCCTTTGGATAACACTGTGATGTCTGAGTTTGGTGTATGCCAATGTCAGGTACTGTCTACATCTGGCCCTCGGCAGCCTTTTCAATGTGACAAGCAATCCATAATTTGTGGCTGATTCCTCTGAGTTTGGCTGCTCCCAGGGTGGACCAAGCTGCTCTGCAAAGCTGATTTTCATCAGCACTAGGTCCAGGGGTCTGTCAGCAAACATCCCAAGTCACAGCAGGATCCACCTCTGCCTCTCTCTGCCTCCTGGCCTGCTGTAAATCTTAACCTAGTCACACCAACTATTTTAAATTAACTATTTCTGAGAGGGCTTCTGGTGGAAATAGGCAGCTGTGATTCCTGGATCTCCTGTGGCAGGTGCCTTTCAGACTTCAGGGAAGATGGTGGATGTGTTCTGCCTCCCCCGAGCCACTTGTCTGAGTCTGTCTGGGATTATTTCCCTGTTCTCATCAGGGAAGGGTTCCTAGTAGGCCGCCAGAACTCAGGTTTTGGGTCTCCTGGGTGCCAGGAGGTGTTTCTGTGGCTCACGCATGAGGGGGAAGCACCTGTCTGTTTCCCAGGAAAGTGTATAGATTGGTTGTGCCCTGTAGCCAGTCTCTGACAACCCCTGAGTCTTTATGTTGCTATCTCCTTAGCAAGAGTTAAGATGCATGCTGGGAGAAATTAAAGAAAAATAAAATACCAAGACAGATTAAAACTGAAAAAAGAACAAAAAAGATGCTAGGTGGGGCAAACAGGAATTTAGAGGGTATGGTGAGTGGAATTCCAGAGGGTGTGGGAAGTGGTATCCTACAGGGTAAGATAACTGATTTTCCCCCGGGAGGGGCTAGCTCTTTTCAAGAAAGATGGCTGCTGTGTAGTCCAGGTATATCCTGACCTGAAAATCCCACAGTCAGTTCCCCTATTCTCTCCCCAGTGCCTCCCACTCCAGCCTCTCCTCACGGGACTCCAGTATGCACTGCCTTTCCTTCTGGGGCCCAAGGTGATTACCCGGAAACACAGAACCTGTGCTTGGCCCCTTTAAGAAAAAAAAATGTGGGTTTGTCTCCAGTGGTTTTAGTCTCTCTCTTGCAGACAGAGCCCCCATGGCCTTTCACCACTGGATGCTATGTGGTGGGCCAATCTTGGCACTGGCTCTCTGTGCTTGGGAGCCCAGTCTGTGGTCCTGCCTTTATTCCTCCTCGAAAGGAAGCTTTCACAGCCACGCCGCCTACTTAACCCACAGCTTATGTGTGTAGGGCCAGCTCCTTTAAGATGCCTCTGCCCTTCCTACCAATCTAGGAGTGATGTTTTGGCCATCTTTGGTTAAAAGTCTCCTTTTCAAGTAGCCTTCAGTTTAACTCAAGTGATTGTTCTCCTCTTTAATTTTATTTCCAGTCTGATTCTGGGAGGCAGTGTATGATATATTCTCCTACGTTGTCACCATCTTGCCAGGAGTCTGATCAGAACTACCACATTTTATAGCCATTTTGAAAGAGAGGATTAACTTGGCTTGAATCTTTTTCTTTTCTTCTCATTATTCATTTGGGTATGGGGAGCTAACTGATGTTTAGTGTAATTAAATGGGATCTGTTTTGCCTTTCCTTTTGCCTTTCCCTTCAACTCATGGAAGAGAGTTTTTACTGTAGCAGGCTAAAAGGGCTTAGAGGAGATGGAAAAGCAAAGGATAGGTCTACTTTATTTATATTTTTTGTGTTTTCTTTATTCTAGCTCTTATCCATAGACAGACCTGCAGAAGAAACCCATGACTAAGGATACATCAAGTGGCTTCATCCAACAAATTAACATTGTACATACCATCAAAGTCGCACATAGTGTGAAGGTGCCACATCCATATGATGAAGAGGCAGAAAGGTTAAGTCTAGGGTATGGGGGCTTGTGCATATTGTCAATGGGATGATGACCAAAACAACGGGTATACCAACCTGGCTCTTTCTTGTTGGAAAGAGAATAATGGCATTAATGCTGCTGGCCAATTTTTATTGATCAACAGGGAAGAAATGAAGAAGAGAAGATAGGACCTGCTTCAGGTCTATGAAGCATCTCTGCTTCATACTACTTCTAGTAAAAATAAAAATATCATTTAAAAGCTCCATGAAAACTAAAGCCAATAGTAATACAGAATACATGGGAAAATGATAATGTATAAATAAATTTATAAAGGAAGAGGTAAAAGTGGACAAGAATAGCCAACTCAAAAAAAGCAACTGTCACATGATCTCTTCTAAAATAAACGAATGCTCAGACCACAGAATCATTTTCCAAGGCAGTCATACCATCTCTAGCAATAAGGGTGAACATGATCAGAGAGAAGAAAGACTGTGAGCAAGTCTGGCCACTTAGAACGGGGCAGTATGTTGCTCAGCTGCATGGGCATTAGTACTGTCCACACGAGGGTGCCCTCTGGACCTGTTCCACAAAGTGGCTGGGAAAGAGACATGGAAAAATATAGTGGGTTTCCCTGTCTACAAGCTTTCTGAATGAGAAAATTAAAGAAAAATAATATCAAGAAGTATATTAACCAGTAACAGATAACATGTACCATTAAACTTTAATCCAAAAAGCAAGTTCCTTTATAATTTTATGAGTCCTCTAAAGTTCATATGCAAAAAATGGAAAATGTTACCCATATTATGGCAGGGGGCACAGGTAGGGAGAATGTAAATGAATCCCAAAGGCAGGGCTAAAACTTTGATGCCTACCAACTCGCAGGCCAGAGCCACAAATGTGCCCAAACATTCAGTGATTTGATTGGACCGATGGATCAATGGAACAAACTGACTCAGCCATTTCATTTTGGGCGGAAGCTTTGTGGCACCTAAGCTCCCAAGGCAGTTTCAACCACTTGGATACCACTTCCTCAAAGCCTCAGTAGCACTCTCACTTAATGGGAGGAAGGAATTAGGCTGTTACATATCACGAAGCTCATGGTAACTGAATAATCAAATTAATTCTAATTGGTGCAGATGTGAACAGTATCCTTAATACCAAACATAGCCTGAAGCAGTGGGGAAATGGAAATACACTGAGTCACAGAGAGGGTTTAATGTGTTACCACTGCAATCTTATTTAACAACTTCATTAGACAACCGTAAACAAGAATAAAAATTAAGGTTATAAAACTTGTAGAGGATAAGGTAAATTTAAAGTCACTAAATTGGGAAAAGAAAAAAAAAAAAGCACAATGAGAGAAATTCCAGAAAGGAAAAGTCTAGAAGCAATAAATAAATTCAAGAAGGTATGATATAAATATATGACTCTAAGACAAAGTAAACTCTCAATACAAGCCAGATACCTTCAAATAGAAGTCAGAATAGTTCTAGCAAGAGAACCAGAGGCTAATTTGCAACAAGATAGAGTGGTACACTTGTTCAGTATGGTCTGGGGTGCTGAAGGAAGAGTGGCCCATTCGGTCCACTTTTAGTAAAATAGCTGTTTAGTTCATGACAATAGGACACTTTCATCCTGTTTACCTGCTCCTATGTTTCCCTTCTGCTTCCTGTCACTGCCAGCCAGTTGGCCCCAGCCATCACTATCGATGGCTGGAGACATGGTCCCTTAAGACTGGCCCTTGCAACCCTGACAGATTAGTGGCAACTGAGACTGAACTTGGAATGTATGCAAACACAAGAGATGGATTTAAACTCTTGTGCTTCTTGAAGCTGTTCCCCTGAATATGTTTGTTTTGCTTGCCTGGCTTGTCCTGCTCCATCAGGACTGCAATTAAAAAAGAAGAAGAAAAGAAAACAATACATGAAGTACAGCGCTATAATCCAAAGGAAGGCAGTTTTAATGGTGGAATTTCAGATACTGTGGCAGGTTCATGGAGTCATACACTCGGGCAAAGAAGACTAATTGTCTTCCTTGCTTATTCAGAAGCCCTGCTAATGCAGAATGGTAAGCAATTACCGAGTTGTAAAGGTAAAGCTCTGCTCTGTTTGGTTTTCTATGTTGGCCTGTTCTACTCTGTTAGAATCTGTATGTCATTAGTCATGACTATCTACTTTCTATGCAAAATGCAATACCTAAAATAATACTCCATCCCTGCCCACTACAAAACTGTTGTTCCACTCGTAATAAAATTTGGAAACAGAATGATGAGGGAAATAAGGATACAATGGAAAGTTTGATAGCCTGCAACCTTGCCCTAAAGAGGAACCTCACTGGGGAGCTTTGTACCAGGAGGTATTACAAAGGCCCAGGTATCCTGAGAAGGCCCCAGGAGGGGGATAGGGCCACAGGAAATTGAGGAGTTGAGAAGGTACCATTGGCAAGCGTGACCTCCTCTTATAGCTCTCTGTTTGAAGGAGTCCACAACCCTTGAAAACTCAGGTTCTCCTGGCTTCCTAAGAGCCAACCTCATCTTCTAGATATTCTCAGTCATTGAAGACACATATTTCAAGAGTTAAATGACAGTTAAGTTCTGTCATGTTCTTTGTGCCAGGCTGCTTACCTGAGATGATCACCTCAGTTGAGAAATTCTTTCATTAATCACTGCTTCACCCTGTAACTGCAAACAACTTAATATCATTTCTAAGATAGTTTCCTCAAAAGTTCACACATTCTCTAGGGTTATATAGTCCCTTGATTTCCTTTGATTCAGTTTTCAAGGTTTCTTCCCTTCCTATCAGTGGGCAGTGATTCCAAGGCCATTCAGATGAAATGAAGGCAGCCCTGCAAATCATTTGTGACCCACCCCAAGCTAGAGAAAGCTTTTGAGGCCAGCATATTTCAGGCTTTCCTTTCAACAAGAGGGTAGAGGTGTATGGGGCTCTGACTGATGTGGCTCAGTGGGTTGGGTATCATTCCGCAAACTGAAAGGTCACCAGCTCAATTCCCAATCAGGACACACACCTAGTTTGTGGGCCAGGTCCTCAGTTGGGGGCATGCGAGAAACAACCTACCCATGTTCCTCTCACATATCAATGTTTCTCTCCTTCTCTTTCTCCCTCCCTTCCCCTCTCTCTAAACATAAATAAATAAAATCTTTTTCAAAGAGAGAGGGAGAGTAGAGGTGTAAGATTAAATGTAATAAGATTGGTCACTTGTTGGCTGTTGGAAGAAGGTCAGCAAAGGCAGGAGGACAGAAACTGTTGCCTCAGAGTATAATAAATAATACAGTTGGAGTACAGGTAGGACCAGGCTCCCAGGCTTCATTAGTATTGTCAGTTTTCACAGAAAAATCAAATATAATACTTTAGGGTTTTAACTTTTAATATCCTTTGAAAACACAAACAATGACATATTACTAGTAAAGGAGAGAAAAGGCAGACAATAAAACAATTATAGGGAAAGCAGACAAGAGCAATTACTGTTCAATATAGCCAAACAGCATTGTGAAGCTTATTTTTTATTGAAGCAGGATGAATCTGAGCATGAACAAAGATGAAGTAAAGTGCTCTCATTTTTTCAACGATAGCATGACACTATTTGGCACCAGTGACACAATTTCTCATCAAGTTAATAGCCCTATTTGAGATATTTGTAGCAGAAATAGCCAGGAAGCCCCTCGTTTTTGTTTTTGTTTTTTATTATTTCTGCTCTTTATCCCATTTGTGTCCTTGCTATGAACCAAGTGTGTGCTTGCTGTACCTTTCTGCTTAGTGTTCATAGTAATATCTCGGTTTCTGATTGAGTTTTGCTAAATCTCATAATCCTGGAACCAGCTTGATTCTCACAGATTTTATAACTGATCCAAAGTTGTCTGACCTCACTGAGGACAGGGTCACATTGTCCTTTATATATAGAAATGGACAATTCTTGTTTATGGTGTGATTTAAAGAACCCTAACAAGCCAAATCCACTTCCCCACCAGTCCTCCGCAGCACCTCAGATTCCCACCATTAGGGTGTCCCATTTCAGTCAGCTACTCTGCCCCTCTAGCATACTACCTGAGAGGTGACAAACTGCATCTCTCAGATGAGCATTCATGAGTTCACCCAATGAGAAAGCCAGTCACCCAGGAGAAACCCAATGTAAAGGAACATAGCTCTGCCAGGCTGGCCTAGTCTAGAGTATGTTATTTACCATGCCTGTGACTCAGTTTCCCTATCTGGAAAAGAGGGCTCCTTTTCAAATAATAGATTTGGCAACATATTTTAAAACTAAATACGATTAAAAACTAATAAATTATTGCTATTTTTCTTCCCTACCTTGGTTTTCTCTTCTTAATTGAAGTTACGTTCTCAGACTTTAGAGTACCTCAGAATCGCGGGTAGGGTTGGTTAAAACAGATCCCTGGGCCCCAGCCTCAGGTTTCCCGATATGGTGGACATGAGATGGAGCCTGATCATCTGACTTTCTAAAAAGTTTCCGGGAGAAACTGATGCTGTTGGCCCAGGGACCACCCTTTGAGAACTACTGCTCTCAAAGGAAAGGATGGACTTCCTGGGCCACACTTCACAGGGAAATGAGCATACTCCTAACTATCCCAAACATTTGTGTCACATACTAATTCTTACAAAATCACTCTGTAAACTGCACTTGTGCATCAGCAAAGCTCAGGGTACATCATTACCCCTAAAGAGGCACAAAGATTAATTCATAATCCTCAGAATTCTCCTGTAACTCAGGCAGAAGGGTTTTATAATAGAAAATGGCCTCATTATTCACCCATTCACACATTCCTTCAAAAACTTTTGAACACCAACTTATGCCAATTATTATGAAAGAAACTAGGGGAAACTCAAAATCTTTATCTCAAGAATCTTTCAGTCTAATATGAGAGGAAAGGCAAATAGTTATAAAACAGTGTAGGCATGATAACTAACATTTGTTTAAATATTAAATTATATGAAGCATTTTCATATTATATTTCCTGTGATCCTCACTGGATACCTGTAAGGTAAATACATTATTTATTCCTAGATTATTCCTAGATTTTTTAAAAATTAGGAACTCAAGGCTTTGAAACAATGGCTTCCCTATCTTCACTCCACTGGTAAGGGGTAAAGTCAAGGTGTCACCCAGTCCTTAAGATTCCAAAGCACAAGCCCTTTGCCCAGACCTGCACTGCAGTTCTGATCCTCTGGGACATGCCCCAGAGATGCTAAAGATCTGGAGATGAAAAGGGCTCCTCCCCAGGAGCCTCAGGGCCTGTGGAAGGACTCAAAGTCAAGGCTACAGGATTTGATGGAAGGAAGCTGCCTGGGCTAGAAAAAAAAGAACACTCCTCTCCAAAGTACCTTGAACCATGTCTCTTCAGCAAATGCTATATAATGTTGTATCTTGTAAATTCCCTATGTGTTTTTAAGCCATGAATTTCATTCAACTGTCTTACCTGCTCTTTTTACCAATTATTTTCTGCATAACAGACAAAGAGAAACAAGGTTTAAATTCACTGCCATGGAGGGATTCTGTGAAGGAACTATACTGTCCTGAACAATGTAGTGTTTTTAATAGTACATGCCCCCTCCTTCTGTGCCTCCTAGTTGTTTTCCTTTGAAAAATCTTACTCCACCTTATTTTCTCCTAGGGCTACATTATCAAATTCCCACACACACAAAAAAGAAAACAAATGTTGGCCTTATGTGACCCCACACCACTCTGCTCTTCATTGGAAGGCAAGGTGTCTCTGGAGTTTCTGAAAATAATGAGTCCGCTTCTCTCCTTCACACTAAGCATAACAAAAACAAGTGTCCTTCCAAATGCCAGGGAGAGTGCTAAGGTTAGGACAAAGGCCACTCCGCTGGCTTTCATGCTGCCTGAGTCACTTTCTGCAACCATCACTCGGGGAACCAGGCATTCTCCTTGTAAGAGCCCCCAGACTGCCTAAATAACCTTGGCGCCAGGGGAAGGTTAGGGGAATGAGGAAATGGAAGAATACAGGGCTGCATAACGGGATGTTGTGTAAAGAGAGCAAACGACCATAAGTTGCACAGACCCTGAGGGCAATACCAAATAAGGGAAGGAATTTTTTTTAAACCAGAGTCATCCCTATAGAATCTGCCCGCCAAGGTCTACCCGCCAACAGCAGCCCCCACCAATTAGGAACTTCTGCCTTGCTTGATTGAGCCAATAGCTAACTACCGCATCTGCTTCTGTATCCCCTGCTTGCTTGCTGCGCTCTATAAAACCCCTGTAGTTTGTAAGCGAGGCGCGACTTCCATTTTGGCGGCTCTGCGTAGCCGCGAGACTACGGTCTCATTTGGGAAGTTCGCCCCTGCGCAGGTAAAGCTTGGCCAATAAATTTAACCTCAAACTGATCTCAGTGTTCGGAGACTCATTTACTCGCATTTTGAATACAACATTTGGAGGCCCCAGCGAGATCTGAAGGAAAGTCTTCGGAGACTGAGAAAGTGATACCCGGGTAAGTTTGCCGCGGAATTTGGTTTAGGAGTCTAGACTCATTGGAGCCGCGAGGCGGTAGGCGAGACGTTGCCGGTAGCCCGCCCGCGGGGTTCTCAAGGAGAGGACGCTCTCGAGAACCGGAGCTTCTGCTCCCGCATTTGATATTTGGTTTCGTTGTGCACAGCGATTGCGACTAAGTCGCATTTGGTATTTAGTTTCGTTTTGCGCCGCGACCAAACGCGCTAGCGAAGTTTGAATGTGTGGAGAGACTGAAGTGCGCCGCGGCCTGTTTGTGCGTGAATGGACTGAGTGGAGAGGAGCTAGTTGTGTGTTTTTTTGTGTGGAATTTTGGTGTCCCTCATATTCCTAATCCTAGGTGCCGTGGAAATCGGGCAAAAGGCCTCCGCGATGGGACAAGGAGGCTCCACCCCGAGCACTGCCCTAGAGTGTTTATTAAACAACTTTTCTGACTTTCAGAATCGCGCTCGGGGCTATGGGGGTCCGCCGCCCGACCCGGAGGTCCTGCGAACTTTCAGTGAGCTTGAGTGGCCGACCTTTGACGTAGGATGGCCCACGGAGGGAACTTTCGACCTGTCCCTCCTTTCCGCGGTTCGGCGGGTAGTTTATGGGACCCCCCATCCCGATCAGATGCTATATATAGATGTATGGATAGATATTGCTACTGATCGCCCCGGTTACATACGCCGGTGCCAGTCAAATGGGCAAAGGAGAAGGAGGGCCATTTGTGTGGCGGCGGCGCCCAAAGCCCCGA